>UCOJ01002102.1:0-15861 GCA_900474305.1 Cecidostiba fungosa
GATCTGCGTACATCAGCGTAAGTGTGGGAATATATAAAGTTACGTTAAAAGTGTTAAAACTCAGAATTCAGTTTCGCATTAGGGAATCTTTAGGATATGTTTTAAATTAAGTATTTCATGGTTAAATATCAATAAAAATATATTTGATGTTTAGATATAATATCGACTGGTATAAAATATCTTTAAGATCCCGCATGTTCGTACTAATGATATTGCAACGCACGGCGAAACCAGCTTATCTAACAGCAGGAACAGTAATGATGTTATCGATAGAAAATTTTTCCACGGTAAATATATAGAAAAATATGATACATTTGCCCTCATTACATATGAGGAAATCTTTTTATTTTTGGCCAGTTTTAGAGAAAACTGTTTTCTCGGCCCTTCAAATCGTGCGAAAAGTATCAGTAGCCATTGTTCAAGGGCATGTACTCAATTCCTGAGGGTGTAAATGGAAAATCCATAATTATATATCCATATTTTCAACCGCAGATAACTTTTTACCTAAGCAACCATTTTTATTACGACCTTTTTTCAAATTGAAGGGCCGAGAAAACGGTATCAGAAAGCAGTTTTCTCATGTTCCACTGGTTTTATGTGTACATTGTATAACATAAGGAATAATAAAAATCATGCTAGAAAGGTGTGCTCCCCATTTGAAAATTCGCCAAATAATGATCCATAAAACTGCCGAAAATAAAAAGATTTCCTCACATATGTACTCACTCATATTTATTTATAATATTTTTTTTTTCTAGATTTTAAAGACCGCTTGGTCATTTTGCACGTTACTAGTATCTACGCAGAAGAATTAAACTATACAAACTACTTCTCATAATAATTTCATCTATATAATTAATAGTACATTATGCAAAAAAAGGGAGTAAAGTCGTTGATTATTCCCGAGGGCAGTAATCACCCGAGGAAATGATCGACTTTACTCTTGCGTTGCATATAAAACTTTGTTCACGACTTAACTGTGTAGCCTTATTGCTCTGAAAAGTAGGACTTACGTCAACAGAAACTAAATTTTCAAAATTTACAAAATTTTTGTTATTAAAAATTACAATTTTTTTAATTTTTCAAAAAATTAAAATATGTTTATTTTGTACGAATTAATAAAAAATGAGAAAATATACTGTAGTCCTATATTTTTAAACAATCTAAATTTTCAAATTTTTTCTAAACTTTAAAAATTTTTTGTTTACTTTTTAAAACTTTTTAATTTTCAAAATTTTTTTTTTTAATTTTCAAAATTTTTGTCTTAATTTTCAAAATTTTTGTCTTAATTTTCAAAATTTTTCCTGCAAAACTTACTTTTTTCCGCTTTTCAGGGAATAAAGTGGCTATTTTCCTTCAGTCGTGCATAAAACGTATTATTGTACCGAATAAATTTATTGATCAGATAGTGGCAGAATCTTCTCAAAACCGCTCTAATTTGTTAGACCTTGTCCAATCTTGATGACTCATAAGATGGTTGGTTTGAGACATAATTAGGTATGGGTTTGGGCTGCTTTGCCAATTAGGGGTATACCCTAACTGTGATCAATCCAAACTTATGTGTGTATATAATGGCATAGTTGAGAGGACAGCAGACATACACTTGGATATGCGCTAAGCAGTGGATTACGATTCTATTTATATCAAAGAATGAAAGCATTCATTTCCATGATGATTTGTAAATAAAGATGAGTTATTTGTGACATAATAAAAAATTGGTAAAATTTGTAGGTATTAAAGTATAATCTTTTAATAAAAAAAAATCACAAAATCTAAGTTCTAAGTAATTTTATATCATCTATCATCAGCATTATTATTATTTTTTAAATTTTGGTATAGGTAAGTTCCTTCTACTTCTATTATGTGAACGCACTTTCCCACACAATGTGAACGCACCTTCATACAAAATATGAACGCACCTTCACACAATATGTGAACGCACCTTCGCATAAAGGCAAGACAAAAAAAATGGTCAACAGATGATAAACATAACCTTATCAAAATAAAAATTGAAAAAGCTGTTAAATCAGCTTTTTTTGTAATTAATAGTACAAATTTTGTAGCTATTCCTCTGAGGAATATAAAAATCTACGATGCGACCGCAAAAGTTTGTGATTCCCTGCAATAGCGAAAGGTGAATAAAGACTAAAAAATTCACAAACATGTTCAGGATTTCATTTGTTTTTTCTAATCCTTTGAAACTTGTTATTAACTGCTTAAACATGCAATAAATTAAATTCGTAAATCTTATTTTCAGCTTTGCCAATTTAGACAGAAAAGTTATAATAGTTTCGGTTTTTGGCAAAAGTCAATATCGAGCGAAAGGATGCAAGGCAGAAATGTTTAGTTCTGTTCTACAAGTGGATTTATTGGATCAACCAGGTGTTGATAAAGAATCATTGGTAATGCATTGTTAATTATTTATATTTTTGGCTATGCTTTTTTGTAATGTAAATTTAATATTTTTCGTTTTGTTTACATCAGTGCGAAATTGAAGGTTACCACGATCCAAAAACTAGGGCGGTATATTTGCACTTAAGAGGATTATTAGATGCACATACACTTATTAGTGAATATGATCAATTCATTGAGAAACAAGATCGCAAGGATTTTCTCAGTGCTTGGGCTCATATGAGAAATAAATATTCAAGAGCACTACTCGTACTGTTTCACTTGTCTCACGTGGTCATTCTAAGTCATCCAACTCATACTTTTGATCATAGTTACGTTCATTTATTCAGAGCTCTTGACATAGTCAGGTAAATTAATTTAATACCTTTTAGAATAAATTGAAACAAATTTTCAAAATATATAAATGGTTTTA
This sequence comes from Cecidostiba fungosa, assembly GCA_900474305.1. Lineage (NCBI taxonomy): Eukaryota > Metazoa > Arthropoda > Insecta > Hymenoptera > Pteromalidae > Cecidostiba > Cecidostiba fungosa. Next base: position 2,825 of record UCOJ01002102.1, read on the forward strand.
TCTTTTTCTTATTCCTACAGGCAAAAAACGTCAGGCCAGCTATCTGATTTTTTAAGCACAGTACCAGGATTACCAAAAGATTGGATTTCTAATGGCAGACCTTGTTCTCCGCGGGTATTATTTTATTTTGAGTCTTGCCCACCAATTTTCAGAGATCCGGAAAGTGAGGCAAATATTAAAAAACTTGAACATTCGTTAGAAGATAGAATATATCAAGTTTTAAGAAAAAATAGAGTAGTTACAAATATTAGGTAAATTAATTCATTCTATATTTCAGAGTAATAATTTGATAACTAGTAACTGATAAATAACTTTTGTTCAAAAGATTGCAGTTCAAATTCTTTATTTGCTATTCCTGCGAATCAAGAATTTGTTTTTGAACATACTGGTGATACAGAAACTCGAGATATCCTGGCTTATATGACAAGGCAATTAGTGAAGAGCTGTACCGTTACTCCTGGAGGAGTAAATTTAAAACCTTACTCAAATGTAGATCCTATTGTAAATAGTGATGACTCGGAAGAGGGTAATTTGAAATTAATCCTGATGTAATAATCCAAGTTCTTATACATCGCACATTATTAATATTTTATTTTAACATTTCAGAACAACATACGTTTAAAAGATTTCTGCAACAACATATCAATTTAGCGTTTTCAAAAGGCTTTGATGACAACGTGGGTCGTCATCCGGCTCCCGCGCACTTTGAGGTACATAGAAGAGTAGATTTTTTATAACTTATCAAGAATTTAAGTGCTTATTTGTAATTTCGTTTTCAGATACCAACGTTATCATTGTTCTTTAATGTAGCCAACAAAGTATACGAATTTTTTATACAAGGCTCAGACAAAGAACTCTTGGGTCTTCATGGACTTTTAGATACTGATGTTAAGTTCAGTAGAAGTCGTTGTACAAAGGTTCTACCTAGAGCATTACAAGCTTATCAAGAAAATCTCCCTCAACACTACACAAGGTAATGTTCGCTCGCAAGAGGAAATACAATTTGTTTCAAAAAGTTTAAACTAAAAGAATTTTTTCTTTGCATCAAAGGGCGTATCACGAATCAAAATTAGCGCATGCAATGGCTGTATTTGAGATGCACGCTCGAGGCCCACTTTTTGAAGAATTCAGCGAAAAGCTGCAAGTGGAATGTGACAAGCACTGGCGCGCTGGTCGACAAATGTGCCAAGTACTATCACTTACTGGAAATCCATGCACAAATCCGATTCACAAAGGAGGTGGCGAAGGTGCTGGTGGAGGAGAGCAACTTGACAGTCGCGAAGATTACAAGTAAGCTTGGATGATTCGAAAAAATATCGAAATCAAATGAGTTGAATTGATGATTAATAATTTTGTACATTTTTTTTTAGCGATCTGCCTATCATGGAACATTGCAGCGGCGTTCGTTATATATGTGCGTGCAATTGCGGACGATGTCAAGGATCTCGTGAGGATCCTTTCAACCTTAAACAAGCCAACTATGATTACTTTCAAATGTTAGCTATACAATGCGGTTGTAACCAACTAGAAAGTATTCAATTTCCGGTCTTTCAACCCAGTACTCACAATTATCGGTAATTTGATTCTAAAATTTCACTACTTCAATGAAACTTTATTTTCTATAACTTGTACGAATTTTTAGAGCGGCGCAACTGTTTTCGACGACTAATCGCAAAGATTCGTTGATACGTACAGAAATCGCTACACCACAAGGCCACACGCAAATTTGCAGTCTAGGAGTAAATGGTAATTAGAATTTTTTTTATCTCATTGCAAACGTCTTATCTAAAATGAATATTTATAAAATATTATACTATTTTGTAGATGAAATCACAGCTTATGGTAGTGGAGGTCAATCACCTCCAGCTCAAAGTGATCTAATAGAAGAAGATACACAGAGATTGAGTGACAAAACTAGCTTTACTCCAGGGGATGAGAATAAAGTTGTCATTGCAGTCACCGATGTAGACTCAGAAAACTCCAAAGAAAAATCTCTTATAAGACAACCTTCGACCACAGAGTATCTTCCTGGGATGCTGCACACAGAATCCCCTGCTGGCTTACTCCCACAATTTTCTAGTTGGTCTTTAGTTTGTCTTGGTTCAAGTAGCATTTATTCTCATAATTTAGGTTTGCAGCACCAGACAGGTGTTCTTGCTAATTCTGCTTTCTTACTGCCATGGGATGTGACTGTTAGGTGAATGTTACCTATAATTGTATTATTTTTGATGAAATTATATTGTTCTCCTTATTGATTTTTCTCACGATCTGCAGGCTTGAGCATCAAAAAGAAAGGGGTTCCCTTTGGCCGACTGTAAACGATAATAATCAGCACAACTTTTGCCAACGTGGAAAAAATTTCCAAAATTTGAATGCAATACGGGGTAGAAAATCAAAAAGAGGCAAAGAACTGCTAGTAAAAATATTTGTTGGAGTTGAATACGAGTGTCCCAGAGGGCACAGATTTATGGCTTCAACACCAGATAAAGTCCTGAAGGCAACTGGTATTGGAACTGTTAAAGACAACGGAAATAAAGTCACTTCTAGTACCACTGACATGCCACTGTATTTCCCTTGCCCTTGCAGGTATGACTTTTACTTTTAAATTTATAACTGAATAATTCAATGATTATGATGATTATAATTGTTTCGTTTATTGTAGACAACCAAAACCTTTGATTGCACAACTGATGAGGATACATGTGGTTACGCCAAAAGCTCCAGTTCATGTTACGCTGAATCCACGTGTTCAACCTGGACCAGCTCCCTGTCCAATCTTTGTAACAGGCTGTGAGGAACCGATAAAGCTTTCTCAAAGTGCCTATTGGATTCTTAGGCTACCGTATCCTTTTTTAAGCATTATTACTAACTTAATTGTTAACCAAATACATAAAATATATAAAACCTTACATTTACCCATTACCTACACTTTTTCCTTATAAAAAAAAATTAGTTATGTTTACATGGGAGACAAAGGTCCATACTTACCACCAAAAGAACCTGTTCCAATATCACATGGCAGACTTCTCGCAGGAATGTATGGCATCAGCGAAGTGGTGGGTGATAAAAAATAAAAGAAGCGAATGGAAGAGAAAAAAATGACTGATGAAACTGTAAATTTACTGTACTATACTATTACTTTTTTCAATAATAAGCACACTGTAAATATAGCTAATAAAATAATTTAATTTGTTTTCAAAATTATAGTAATTCCTTTTGATCCTTTACTTCATCATACATCACTTTAGTTTAAAATCTCGCGGTCAAAATAGGGGAACCAATCCATAAATTTGGAAACCTTTGTATTCAAAATGCATCCCGACGATTGGTCCATATCTTCTCCCTCGCAAATTCTAACCTCCCACAATCGTCCCCCGAATAAACTTTTTCAACAGCAACGCGATATGTATAACAAATGACTACCGAACAAATCTTTTAGAATTTTTTCGTCTCTGAAAGTTCACTCGCGTCAATAATTAATAAACATTGAGTCACATTAACGAAGTAACCGCAACTTGTAGAGAAGTCACGTGACTCTTGCGAAGACGCCGGCGCAAATGCAGGAACCAACAGGCACAGACGATAAACACACTTGTCATTGCCGTTTGAATATGTTTTGAATTTTTTGTTCGGAGCTCGTTTTTTGTCAGTTCGATCGTGATTATTCTTCGTTGATGGAAAGTTGGTGCGACCGAGGCATGTCGTAGTTACCGTATAATTATTTAGTAGTAGGTAAGTAATGCTGTTTTATTCAATGTATTAAGATAATCGATGAAGACGCTCGACGAAAATACGTTACGAAATGACTATACACGCACGTTATATATTTGCATGTTTTATTTTTACACAAATTACTGCGCGTTATAAGTATACTTACAAACTCGCGGAAAAGTCATTGCCAATGCCAACTAAAATTTTCTCACTGCGACCATGTAAATGAAGTATTTCATCTGTGCATTCTTTGAATATATAATTGAATTGTATATAGTATCAAGGTATTACTATAAGAGATTGATGGATATTTGATGTTTCTGTTGACTAATAAATTTTGTTATTGATGATTGTTTACAGATTTTGTTTGTATCTTGTCAAAATGAAAAGAAATCGATTACCGATGGCTCACCTAATTATTATTCTTTTGACTTTGACTTCGATCCAAGTCCAAGTCAATGCTGAGTCAGTTCTGAATTGGCTATGGGGTAGTAAAGAAGAATCGAATGTTGTCGTTTCTGATGGAGTGCCACTGATTAACATCCCATACGAAATGCTCACGGAAGATGAAAAGTTCCTGAAAGAAGCTGCTAAACTCGTAACGGATATACAAATTTCTTCGCCATTGGAAATTTGTCAGCACAAAGTAGTTATGAAAATTAAAACGTCTTGTAGCAGTATGACTGAGGAGCAGCTTGCTAAACTAAGCGTTAATTTGCTTAATTGTCAGTCAGCTACTGAAGGCCGTAAAGTTTTCCCCTGCGATGCGGATATGGTAATGTTGAATTTCAAATATGATAAAATAACTTTTCTAAATTTGAGTTGAATCGTTTATAGATAAATTTAAAATATGATAATTAAAAACTTCAATCAAATTTTTAATTAAAAAAAATTGTTTTAGTAAAATATTAGATAAATAAAAAATATAAATAATTTAAAATCACGATTATGTATGTTTTAAATAAAAGACAATGTATGTATATACTTTTGCTTACAAGCCAGCTTGAAATTTGAGTCACTACAATGATCCCATAGACTCTCTGTTCCCACAGGGTAGGCACAATTTCAAAGGGATATTTTTTGAACAAGTTGGGACTTGCAACAACTCTCCCCTTTGCACAACCCCCTCTGCATAGTAGTTAGTAGAGTGCTACCGTAGATACCAGTTGTTTTTTGTAGTTGGTCCCTGTGCAAGAGCAAATATTGCTTAATTTTTAAACCATTGACGAAATTAAGTTTTATTTTTATTTATTATTTTAACATTTTACACTTAGCGTTAATTTAAACAATGCTGTATATTAAAACTGACGTTTTTTCAGACCATAAAACAATGTACTTCAAGTATGGATGCTGACACCTGGAATGCCTACCATTTGATGAGCAATCGAGCAAGAGCTGTGTGTTATGCTGCAAGAAGTCATCAATTTCGAGCTCTGACTGAATTAACGGTTAACAAATTAATGCAATCTGCTCATTCACAAATTGAAACTTTATCATCCTTGAAGGTAAGCTGGTGGCTAGCTATAAAATGTGTGCAAACTCTATTACACTTTTCATTATCTGTAAACTTTTCTTTTTCATTGTTTAGGAAAGTCAAGACAGATTAGAGGAACAATCTGTAGCTGCTCATAAAATAATAGAATCAAATATTGAGGATCTAACTAATGAAAAAGCTTTAATCAAAACGGGTCACGCTCAACTTGCTAACATGACGGAAGAAATAAAAAGAAAATTGGGTAAGTATTATATTATGGTTTTAATTTAAAAAGTGAAAATTTAATCTAAATAAAGTAAAACAACGTAATTCTAAATTTTCTAGACAAGGCGAGTAAGGAACTTATGGACCAGGCTTCAGAACAGGGTCAAAACCACCAGGAAATACTGAAAGATCTAGAAAACATAAAACTTCATGCTCAAATTCTGTGGGATAAAATTGAAAGTAGCACTAATCGTATAATTGAGCAAAATCAAGAAGCTGCTCTGCAGTATGAAGAGACCTTGATGAAGCTTGAAAAGATAAATCAAACTATTATTTTCATATGGGATCTAACAAACAAAATGCGAAATGAAATTGATACAAAATTAGGATGGATTACTGAATACATAGGAACAACAGGTAAACTTTATTCCAATTGTATACACTAAATTGATTTTCAATAATGATAATAAATAATTCCTCTTTATGCTTTAGGAGAAAGTATTGATAAAGTTTATCGCATTGCATTGCATGTGGTGTATTTACTTGGAGCAATGATTGTAGCTGCATTCCTTCATGCGCCATTTTTAACTAGATCAGCAATTTTGGGAGTAGTTCCACTGAATCTTGCATCCTATTTAAAACACGGATTAAGCGCATGTCTAGATTTTGTATCTCTTTCTGTATTAATAGCATTGATTACAGCAAGTAAGAATTTTTTACTTTAAACTCAATAACTATGGGTAATTATTCAATATTTGACGGTTTTAAATCTAATTTTAGTGCACTATGTCATGAATGGTATTCAGTATTTGCTGCGTCCTAGAAGTGAAACTAATCCAGAAAAAGAAAATGTGCGAGATACACCGGCACCTCATACTAATGTCAATGGCTATGCTAATTCGAATGGAAATGCAAAAACACGTGAATTAAAACAACAGCCATCATTGATGCTTAGAATCGTGTACGGCATATCAAATTTATATGATTCTGCAAACGAACAAATTCATCAGAGTTTAGGTATATTTTACATTTATTACTTATTATTTTACTTTAAATCTTTAATTAACCCATATTCCATTTAATGTATTACAGTCAATTTGAAAACTACTTATTCTGCAATGAAGTCTTGGATTTGGCAAAAATTGATTACTACAGAAGAACTTTCTTGTTCGTACATACCATCTAAAAAGTACCACGATCGCATTGTATCCAGTAGAATATACCCAAGCATTTCGGATGATAGTAGTGATTATAATGATTCCCGTGAATCTTCTAAATTTGTGCTGAGTGATGACAATAGCGTCACCGGTGCTGTATTGAGGCGTAAAACATTCAGCAGGGGTGTATCGCCATTGACTGCTTTTTTCAAGGGGCCGCATGAGCCTGTAATACGTGAAACAATGCACGTTCCTCTAAAAAGATCTGTAACTCCGTCATCTCAAAAGTATGCCTCGAAAATTAAACTAGATCTTTATACGTAATATTCTTTGTTAACTATATGATTTCGTTTTAGTGTAACTCCAATCACAACAAAACCTATATGTGGAGCCAGGACAAGAAGTGGAAATCCCTGTAGATTAACAGCATCAAAGGGGCAAAATTTTTGTCACAGGCACGCAACAGGATCGTCTACCATGGGTGATTGATTTACTCAAAAAGACTCGTCAGAATCGTCGTGCTATTACAAAATATCAACGCACGTGCGTATTATTATTTTTAAAGTTGATAGCCTAATTATTTTTCTACAAAAATGACTTGTACATGAGCAAGATTCATACTAGCGATTTTACTATTTATTCAATTTGTGACTTGTATATAAACTGATTTTATCTACGTATTGAAAAGTAATGACAGTATTTTTAAGTTAAAATTGTAATTTAGTGTATAAGCTAACTGTTAAAACACACATTATAAAAGTTGCGTATAAAAGAACACAACTAAAACCTCCATAATGTATGTTACTACCCACGCAGTTGATAGTCGTTACGAATCTCAGTCTTTATTTTATACTAATTATTCATGATTATACACAAAGCTTATAGAGTAAGCTAAGTAACGTTAAGAAATGAAATGTGAAATCTCGAGTGTGTTGAAAGAAAAACTGTTTATATTATCAAAAATTAGCAGCATGAATAAAATTGTACAAAAATAATAAATCAATCACAATAAGCCATATCGTACTGAGTACAGATTATATTGCTCGTAAATTCTAAAAAATCTCTGTTTCCGTCGTATCCTGCTCCAACAATCAGATCATGCAAGTTGCAGTAGTTTCTTCCGTCGTCGAACAAACTGTACCAATCTCTCGATCTGGACTTGGCCTAACGATCACATTGACAATTATTATTTCGAAAACGCTGTAAGTATAATACTTGTCTGCATATCTTACTAAGGCACTGCAACTGTGATAAGTCGAATCGGCAAAGACAATATCAATTTCATCGACGATATTGCGTTGCGGAAACAGGCGAATCGCATGAATCGTGTTATTCTCGTAAGCGAACGCTTCCCTCATCTGAAAAATCGAATCTCAATCATCAGTGCCTCCAAATAATCATAAACTAACCACCTTATACAAGCATTTAAATCCGCAATACTTGTAGTCGGACCACTCGATAATCTGACTCCTCAGTCTCTGGACAACAAAGACACAGGGCTCTCCGAACTGCCTGTATTTAAAAAAAAAACACATCAAAATCCATAATGTTATCCTTAATTTTTTTTGTCGTTTCAGGAAAAACGATATTTTCTTTAAAAAAGCGCAGCCGAGTTGTTTTGAAAAGAAACGGGTTAAAAAGGCGCACCGCCGCCGCTTTGTATGTTTTCCCAAGCGTTACACTGTCTCCGGCCGCCTCTGAAGCTATAAACAAACCGCTAGACTGCTCTGAGGATTCGAGTTTAGTTTTATTATAAAATATCGAATTTTTTTACTTTTACCATTTTACCAGGCAGGATGCGTGCGATGGATAAGGAAATGTCAATTTTGCGATGTAACTACACAGTGTTATTGTGAGAGTAATTGATGCAAGTGTCAGAATAGTATATAATTTCTTCTTCCTCAACTCGGTTGTCTGCTTTCCACCTGTTGTGACTGAAGATTCTCGGTTTATTTTCATTCGAATCTTAAAATACGAGGTTATATAAAGCTCACCTGGATGAATAGTAAACTCGTGCTTTCTAAGGCAAATTTGAACGTCGTTCTTCACGAGCTTTTTCTCCGGATCCAACTGTAATCTTTCTAATTTTAAAACTGAATGAATCGAACCTCGAACTAAGGTCGTCATCTTTCTCCCATCGTTATTATTATTAATCCTATTTTAAAATCCTCATCCTGATCATCACAGATGAAGTTGTCTCTGATCAACAAAAGAAAAAGCTTCCTTTTTTTTCCATCACACCAAAAATAAAACTACACACGATTTCGAACAAAAAAAAATACATCACCTCGTCACGCACATGCGCAACCCCTTTAATAAGCTCAAAGCGCGCGTCTTCTCTCACCGCGGGTCTAATTGAAAAAGATCGAGAAAAAAATGTCTATCCTTTCGAGAGACACGACTGTCAGTGGTCGTGTGTCTGTGTGTAAACGTAAGCGGCGACGGGACACAGAGTCGTGAGACGCCCGGCTCGTTTTGCCCCTTTTTGTAGCTATTTTTGAATGCTGTGGGTTATCGCTTTGTTTCCCATAGACACTGGTAATAATTACGTGTATCTCGTATACCTTGTTATTGTGAGAAGGGGGAATTTAAAGACGGAATTATTTAGAAAAAAACAGAGGCTATGACTTTGTTCTATATAACCGTGAGCCATATTATATATATAAGCGGTGTAGAGGCGAGCTTAGTTCCGCGAATGTGGGTCAGCATAACGCGGTATGAATGCCCATAGTGTCTTCTTCCTTTCGACTCTTCTGCCGCCAGTTTGACTGATGCGACCACTGCCTCTTTTTCTGTAATTTTTTTTTCCAAATAATTCTGCAGTAATACGTTACTTTGAACAATTTTGCACTCAAATATATGAATAATTATATTCACAGAGACTATAATAACATCATATAGTATTCACAAAAATGTAAAAAAAGGAGTATTAAATTAATGACGCGTTATTTAAGCGTTTAGCAGAAAAATCGGCAGCGTCAACAAAAAGCGCCGTAACGTCTTTCAGGACGTCGGTTATATACTATATACGAGCAAAAGGAAGACGAAGAAGAAGAAGAAGCGCTTGGGGAGTCGCTTCGTCGTCGGGTCCGTGTGAACCGGATTTCACGTCGCGCTGTTATATACTCACGCGCGGCGGCAGCTGCAGCTCTGAAAGTGAGACACGGTATATGTATATGTATGTAAGAAAGAGACGAAATCGACGTATATAGTATATATAGGGATCGAGAATCGTTTGATCGTCTTTTGCGACGATGTTTTTAATTTTCAAAATTCGATGAAACGATCATTTGTCACACAATCACACACTGCATCGGTGTCTTGGAAAGCCGAGTCCATTAGCAAGTAGCCGTGAAGCTCTCGGCGTTTTTTTATTTTTTGTCAACTAAAAAGGAACAGAATTAAGCGTATCCGGTTAAGAATCCAAGAATCGATCTATAAGACAGTATAGTTCAATCGAAAAATTAAGCGTGAAAAGAAAAAAAAAATTGACAAAAAGGGCGGATTCTCTTATAATGGCGAGAGAGAGAGAGAGAGTGGGTGGACCCACTCAAGCCTCTTTTTTTTCGAAAGGGTCCAAGTGAATTTTTTCCTTAGAGCCGCCTTCGCATCGATCAAAACGTGCGCAGCTCGCCTTGCAGCTGTTTATTATGAGGCCCCGTTAAAGTGTCTTCTCGCGCGAAGGCGGAGTATATCCGTTATTTCCATTAACGCGACGAGAAAGTATGTATGCGATTTATAACTAACGCCTTTTTCACTATATGTAACCGGTTAATGCACTGATACTTTTTTTCACGGCGGCTTGTGCTTTCATGTATGTATAAGAGGCTCGAGTGGATGTAGTGTGCTCGACATGATCGAGAATGAATTTATTATGCAGAAGCCTATAGTGTCTTCTAAACAATCGTAAATATTATATAGACGCGTATAAGTAACTGGAGAAAAGCAAATGTTTATTTTACGAAAGCCACACTCGTCCCGAAAAAACACCGCAAAAGGAAGTACTAAATTTCCTCGAGGCTCATCTCCCCTACGTATACGCGCACCTATAGGTATCATCATAGTCGCGTAACGGTCTTTCTAAAATCGGGAAAGCCCGAAAGCGTGGGAACATATAAGACACATCAGTAAAGTGCGCGGCTGCACTTGGCGCGCTTTTTCGAGCTTTTGCCTCTTTGACGGATTACCCATCAGTCTTTTCCTAAACCGGCGGCTCTTGAGCTACTCTACACTTGAAGTGCCGAAGGCCGAAACACGACGAGTAAAAACCATAGAGGTATAATATCTCTATGGTAAAAACTCGTTAAGGGAACCGATTGATTCGTCCTTTTTTTTTCTTCTTTCTTCTGTGACTTTGATGACGGTTCACGCTGGATTGTGTTACAGTGTGTGGAGGCCGGCTTTTGCTCATTTTTCAAACTTCTCGGGGGCTGTTCGTTCGTTGTGTTACTAGAAACTGAAATTTTTTGAATAAATGATTTTGAGGAAATTGTAGAAAATTGAAAATTGGGATCAACAATCGAACACTACAAAAAGGAAACCTGATGAAATTCAGATCACCAGATTTGAAATTTGTTGCATTTTAGGCTAAAAAATTTCCTTAAAAAAGTACTCTACAATTTGAGTTTATTCGATAGTACAGGCAAAAATAACACGTTTGAAAATATTTTTATTAGTATAAGAAAAATTTTCAAAAATGCAACAAATTTCAGATCAGGTGATCTGAATTTCAGATTTTCTTTTTGTAGTGAACATTATTTCGTACAGACATGCGTATTTTTCCAAAAATCACAACGTACACTTACATATAAACAACATATATTTATTCCCGAAATATATAACTTTTTCGCGAACCTCACTTCACTCGCAACTATACATCAGCATATAAAACCGTGAAAATTTCATCTAAAAAAAATCGTACGAAATTACCCTGGTCTCCTCCCTATAAATAAGCTTACACGACGCGTGCACCTCGTAAAAAGTGTCTCGCCGATCACACTTTTAATAATCTCCCCTCCGACGACGACGACGACGACGACTTCCTGCGCTTTGAAATTTTTTGGCGCGAGAGCGACAATGACGATTTTCGGGAGAGGGAGCCTTATAGCCGGCGCCAGAGAAGACCAAAAGACACACCCGCATTTATAATCAGCCGTGTCTCCCCCCGCGCCCGTGACTTTGAAGGTCTCACAGATCTCCGCCTCTTTTTTTCCACGTCTCTCTGATGCGCAAGACGGACATCGGAGAAGCTGAAATGTCGGCCAAAGAGGAAAAAACACCGAGAGACAGAGGAAGAAGAGACGATTTCAAAGGGACACGCGAGACTGGCGGAAAGACGGACTTTTCTGTGATATGATCCTGATGTTTTGCGTATAATTCACGTAATTTTATCTACTGCGCGGTGCTTATATTATTTATAACACACACCGTTATATTTATATACATCGTGTCGCTCGAAAAAAATAAGTCATCTCGCTCTCGCGTCACACCCTTTATTATCTTTCGTCCGAAAAAAAGCGAAGCCACTTTTCTCATCGGCTCTATATGCCTACTTATAAATATATATGTATAATGTTTACCTTCGATCAGCGAAGATTGAATTTTCACAAACGCTTCCGGCCGGAAATTACGGCGACCCTTTTTTTCCTCTCTATCTCTCAAAAGACTCTAAACACGACGACGTCGCAGCAGTAGTTAATCATTTCGAGCTATATTCACTTTGCGCAGCTTCGCGGGTCATTAATCTCGTGTGTGTGTGCAGCAGTGCTGCGTATATATACGCACGATAAATATTAAATAATTAGCGAACTTTTGACTTTTTTCCATTTTCAGCGTTGTAATTGCTTGAAAGATTGACGCGTCGCTTGTTATATATTTTACCCGCTGATGTGGTTCGACCTTTATAATACCTGAGGATTAATACTTTTGGGAGTGATGGTACCGTTTTCGGGGGTTGTATGCACTATAGTGGATGTGACTGAAGGTGGAGCGCACCTGAGTCTTACCTGCGCTACAGCTGACCAATAGGAAGAGGAGCGGTTTCTCTTCGCTTTGGTAGAGGTGCGTCATTGTCGGCGAATGAGCGCGACTTTGCTGTTGGTTGAAAATGGCGGGATTTGGAGAGTTTTGGATTGTATTATTTGCGTGATATATTATTTGGAATTTTTTATATTGTGTTGGTGTTTTGAAGTGCAGAGTTTGAAATGACCGATACTTTTTACTAAACAATATTTTGATAGGTTTATTATATAGTAAATTTTGCCGATTATTATACGCTTTGTAAAATATGCATCAACAACAAACTATATACTACTATATGACTCTAATGTTCGTTAGGTTTTTAAAATTCAGGAGGAAATAATAATCACTACGAGCAGTTAATTTATTTATTGTAGCCGACGTTTCGAAGGAATAATCCTTCCTCTTCAGAGCATCTAAAAATTATATCAAGATACACTGAAGAGGAAGGA
>UCOJ01002103.1:0-15696 GCA_900474305.1 Cecidostiba fungosa
TTCTAGCGCGCACTATAGTCTATTATATACTGAACTTGGGTTGAACTTGGTTGAACCTGGCAATATACAATATAAGTGTATCATATATTTCAACAGAAACGCACACATGAAATCCTCGCAATATATAATAGATTTTTTCAGAATTTTGTAGAAATATCTATAGATATACAAAATACACGGAGATTTTCTTAATATTGCTATAATAAAGTTCGGCGCTCTCGATATCTTTGGAAAAAATGAAAAAATACTTTTGTAATAATACCTTTAAAATGGGCCTAGTAGTCCGATGTTGGGATGAGTGATTAACGCAAGTTATATATACTATAGAACTGTCCCGATGTTAACCAATCAGAAATGAGTCAATTGGATTCCGAAAAAAAATCTTACAATAATCTATAGAAAATTTGCGAACAAAAATGTATATATGTATATTAGAGATTTTCGAGTGAAAAGTCGAGTTTTATATTTAGTTACGACAGTATGGTGCATATAATTAAATCAAAGATATAATAATACGTTATAAGCATTTAGATTTTAAGTTAACATATTAATTGAACAGATTCAATAGATTCAGAAGGGAAAAATGTTGAGAGGTTGAAACATCAGTCTAAACAATCTACATATTACATTTACGAAACAAAAAAAAAACCATAGTATAAAAAAAGAAATTAATATTTATATATACCATAGAGTCACGATCGAATTTCAACTGAGCTAACGTCAGCGAGCGAAGTTATCATTGCTAGTACTATTTATTAAAACAATATTTTATTCATTGGAACTACAAATTAAGTTGGAGGAAGCTACGTGTCAATGAATTGGCAGCGGTTTTTTTCTTAATTTGGTTTTGAATATACCTAACTATACACGTAACTACTTAAGGTATATATTTTAAATTAATTAATTGAATAAGATAAAAATCAATCTTTTGTTTGTGAAAGAAATATTTTTAAATTATTTCAACTGAAACACATATACAAAGATATCTATTTTTTTTAACGTGTACTCATTTCTAGTTACGCCATCTCCATTCTGTAGAACAGAGTCAATGAACTGCAACAATAGACTTACGTTAACTGCATTCGCATATATTAATTATATGGAACAGTCTATTTGTACTTTTAATAACCATATAAACGTAATAGTTTCTATTAAAATTATAATGATAAAATGATTACATTTATGTTGCGTTATGTCAAAATTCAATAAATATTTGTTAGAAAAAATATAAATGCAACAAAACATTCTATGCGCCCGTTTACATATTATACTAAGATATTCATGAATTGGTAATTTCTCTAATTTTCAGGAAAGTCGTCTTTTTTCCTTTTCCTTGTAACAAACTTGTGTCATCGAAATAATAATTAATGACCAGGTAAAGAAGCTATTTAAGCTAAATTATTTAAAATAAAATATTATTTAAAATATGAAGCATTCGTTTAAAAACCAGTCAGTGCATATTGTACTAGGACAATACAAGTAAGTCAAGATAAATTTTTCTATTTTTTTATAAATAAAATTATTAAATCAATGGTTTATTAATTTCAATGTGTAATCACTTATAAATTGCTAAAATTAGCGCTTCGAATTCACTGGCACTCCACTTACTATACATTCGTTAATAATTAATCCTGTTTTAACATTTCAAAAGTGCCCGTATAAATATCGTAAAAAATTATGCACTGTAAGCATGCTCAGCAACTCTGTACTTATATATACTACACGAATTTTCCAATTCCAAGAAATATGCTGATTGACTTCGGCGATCTCGATCGTCACGTTTCTTGGGGATTTCAACGTTAAAACACAATGTTCACACAAACACAACGCTTACAAAGATTTAAATAATTCGTACGCCGTACACTTACGTCACTGTATAATGGGCTTTTGTCGGTCAGTTGTGTATTACGTGAAGCGGGGCCCTCCCGTAGAAAATCAAATGCAGCCCATTCTTATTTTTCGTGTTCCGGCTATATGCTCTTTTATTTTTCGGGGCATCAGTTGAGCAGTTACACCTCGGACGAGCAGTCAAAGCGCGGCGTTCGATGTGAACACTTCGGGGACTTTGAGGACTCTACCGATTCTTCAGTTGTGAGTGAATGTTTGAGATGCTCTAATTATAGCTAAAGGATCATTGCTATCGAGTCACTGACATTATTAAGTAACACACATTAACATTGCGATAATAATTGTTTTATTTTTATTTAACAAAATGCGAGATACGATATTCGGTGAATTTATTAAAAACATTGAGTTTGACTTTTAATTATATGTTAAAGAAAATCTTACTAAATTCATTTCACCCGCTATTTTTTTAAATGCAGCTATATTCATAAATTATTAGATAAATAATTTAGTATCCAACCGTAAAGTCCAGTATCCTGTAGTACAAATTTCTGAGTCACATATTTATTTTATTTTGTTTTTCCTGCAAAAAATGCACACTATATTTGCGGTTGAGTAAAAGCCAGCGACTAAAATATAAAAACACCTTACAATATTCCATTTAAATACAATGAAAATTTCCACAAAATAAAACGATACACACTGCAAACAATGCTAAGTATGTCAGGACTTGAAACAAAGTCTCAATGATTACTTAATCAGCAATCGAACTTTCTTGCAAGATCGACAAAAATAGGTGACACAGTCAGAAGGTTTGAAAAATGGAGGAACATCAACCTATCGTTAGCAACAGTCAGTCCTATTTTGAGGACATGCTGAGCACGAAGGATGAACAGCCAGATCTCGATTTGGGAGACAGCGAGGTGACGAGATTCTTCGATGGTCTCAACATCCTTGTCACCGGTGGTTCCGGTTTCCTCGGCAAGCTTCTGATCGAGAAATTACTTAGGTAAGCGAGTTCTAAATAATTATGCTGACCTGACGCATTATTGACACATTGCAGATTCACCTATACTGGCGTAACGCTTGGCGAACGTGTCGTACGCGCGATTTGTGTTTTGCGTGTACAAAATTTTTTTTTATTTTATAAAGCATCGTTCTTATAATTGATAAATTGATCGATTGTAATTCTCAATGAAATTGCTTTAACCAATTAGTATATTGAAGGCGAAAATTACGTTTGTGAATTAATTGCTTTATCAATATTTAATTATAAAATTTAATTTTAATAATATTCGTGTAGTTATGAAAAACGGATGACGCCACGTGTGTACACTGATCAAACGTGAAATAAAAATTTCGAATAAAAAATTGTCTTTGAAATAATTCTTTTTATCATCAAACATAATATTAGTCTTTCTATACAAAAATTATAAAAAATTGTTATTTAACCTTAGATCGACTATACATACACTCGGTGGTAGCTGATTCTGGCGGAACGTTTTTAAATCCACTACCACCCAGTGTACATTTATATGACGTAATTTTTAAAATGTTTTACTTTTTTGAATATTCATGTTTTATCGAAAAGCTGAGGTCATGAAATTATTATTTTTTTTTTCATTTTAATATTAGTAGTATAAATATACATCTGTGACAAATGGTATGAACTGATAATATTCGTATCGTTGGTATTTTTACTTAACTCAATTATTTAACGTCAAAAAAAATCTCCAAATATATCGTTGCTCCTAAAGAAGACTAACACATTTAAAAAATATTTTCAAAGCCCCTAAATAAAATAAATTTATCAAGGCCGTTATAAACTTATGGTTTTATCCGTGTGATATACCTTGATTTTATGAGGGCCTGAATAATTTTATTTTACTCCGGTACTCTAAAAATGACATTTTAGAATAGACCTTTTTGAAATGAGTGACGATATTGACACACAAGTGCAAGAATATATTTATACTTGCCGAGTAACTCACACATACAAGTGAGTTTGCTAAATTAAAAATAACTGTGACAACACGAATCTTAAAATGATTAAGAAACGTTTTATGTAAAAACTTGATACATTATTTAGTTGTGACGCTATAAGGTCTGTCCTTTATATACCGAAAGTTTAGATATATGTTGCAGTTTTGTTTTTCATTGAATATGTATTACGGTCAGCTGCGCAGTGTTCATGACTATGCATAATCTAGGCTATCGAACTCGAAGTTAAACCAGCATAACCTATGCCGGAAATCCGATGGAAAATACAATGACTCGAAGAATTTGCATTTAAACGGTTTTAGGCAGTAACATTTGTTATCTTGCCTTTAATCGAGAGTTTGGAAAATATAAACGAATATTTCAATTTGATTGTCTTATGCAAATTTTAAAAGAAAAATAAATATCAATGATGCATTTATTTTGCATGGATATGTGAAATAATAGGTATTGTGTAGACAGAATAGGTAAAAGTGTCATTGTTTTTTTTTCAGATCATGTCCAAAAGTTGGAAAGCTCTATTTGATGATGAGAGCGAAAAAAGGAAAGAGTCCCGAACAACGTTTCAAGGAACACTTCGACGATGTTGTAAGTGTCGCTTTCCTATACTTTACAACGTAAGCATATAAAACACCGAAAATCAACACGAAATATACCCACATTTCAGGTGTACAACAGATTGAAGAAGGAACAGCCTAATTTCTCAAAGCACGTGGTGATGATCGAAGGCGACACCGGTTTAGCAGATATCGGCTTATCCAGAAGCAATCGAGAGATGTTGATAGAAACCATCGATGTCGTATTTCACGGGGCGGCTACAGTGCGTTTCGACGAGTCGCTTCGTCAAGCTGTCAACATCAACGTCAGAGGCACGAAACTTGTTTTGATGTTTGCCAAGGAGATGAAGAATCTTAAGGTACGTATACAAAAGCTTGATTGATGTACCACTTTCTATCGATATAGCCTCGTCAACCGTATGTCATGATATAAACTATTCCGTTACAGGCATTTGTGCACATTTCAACGGCCTTCTCGCACTGCATTCTGAAGAAAATCGAAGAGAAGTTTTACGAACCACCCATGGATCCTGACAGAGTTCTTTCGCTGGTCGATATGCTGGATGACGATCTACTGGAGCACATGACACCTAAGTAATATATTCGAATCTTTTGGACTCATTAAATGAAAATCCTCCAACTAATTACAAATCGTGTATGAAATTTTCAGAGTAATAGGAAAATGGCCAAACACCTACGCATTCTCAAAAGCAGTGAGCGAAGAATTGGTCCGCAAATACAGCGTAGGAATTCCAACATGCATTGTAAGACCATCGATCATGATAGCAACTTACAAGGAGCCTGTTCCCGGTTGGATCAACAATTACTATGGACCGACTGGTGTCGTTATGGGAGCAGCCATCGGTCTTTTGCGAAGCTTGCATTGCGAGAGTAAGAACGTCGCCGATATTATTCCGGCTGATTATGTGATAAACAATATTATTGTTGCCGCTTGGGATACCGCGAAAAAATGGTAAACAATGTTGATGATGATGAATCGGTTTTTTGATTTTACACCAGACCTATCTTCCATGGAATCAATATCATTTTTAGGGAAGAAAAGCAGATAGAATTGGCCGAGAAAGAGGAGGAAGCAGAGAAGCCTAAAGATCCATTGATTTACAACTCGGTTTCTTCATGTCAAAGACCCATCAATTGGGGTCGGTTCATGCAATTGAACGAGATTTATGGCAGAGAAGTCCCAAGTGCCTTGGTAATCTGGCATTATGCATTCATGTTGAATAAACACTTGTGGGTGCACAATCTCTGCGTTTACCTCTTCCACATGGTACCTGGTGCTATCGTCGATGTTTTGGCACTGTTGTCTGGACGGGACCCTATGTAATAAAATATTTCAGAATTAATTTCCTCTTAACTCTTGTGAGGATTGAGTATGATGTTGTGGTTTTTTTTTCTTCAAATTTTCAGATTACTCAAAGCCTACAAGAAGATTCACAAGTTCAGTGGTGTGATATCTTACTTTTCTACTCAGCAATGGGAATTCAATAACAAAAATGTATTAGAGCTTTGGGAAAGGACTCCTCCTGCTGACAGAAAGAAATTCGACTTTAATTTGGAAAGTTTGGATTGGAACGACTTCTTCTATTATCACGTTCGTGGACTTCGACTGTACATCCTGAAAGATCCATTGGATACACTTGATGTCGGTCGCGTCAAGTGCAGGAGGTGAATAAATTATTTAATAAGATGATAATTGGTTTTCGTGACGTATGAAAAATCAGCATGTAACAAATTTTTTTTCTTTCAGATTGCAAATTGCTCACTACACAATCGTGACCATCGCTTGCCTCATTTTAGCTTGGATAGCTTTTATTTTCGTACGATTTATATTCTCTTATTGTTCGTCATTTCTCAATTAGAAATATGTGCGACTTCTGAACTTCCTCAATGAGAAAGTTAAGCATTTCAGAATGAGCTCATTCATGAAATTGCCACTGTTCGATAGTTCTTTAAGAAATGTAGATTATTTCTATAACATAACATTGTAAGCAATGTACTTATTAATTTACATTCTTATACATAAGCATCGTTATCATTATTATTCTTATCATTATATTATAAGTATTTTTGTCAATTTGTTATTTATCAAGATTACAACAACAAAAGTTTAAAACGAGTTGCCGAACAAATAATATCATTCTGTTCAAGACGTGATTTACTAAAATGTACTTCGATTATAATTTGTATTAAAAATATATGATAATTTTTGTATAAAATGTTACTAAATACCTTTTATTATTTATTATTAAACCTTTCCTTACTTCAGATACCATATATGAAAACTAATACTATTCTGCATAAAAGATGTATATAAAATCAGATTTAACTGTTTACCAAAGTTTTACAAACAAAATTGAACACATAATGTAAATTAATAGAAGCTTGTTCAAGATCTTTCTTTATGGCAAACCCTATTATTATTTATTCGTTACATATCAGCTATAAATATAATATTTACAAATTCTCAAATGCTATTTCAAAAATATATTCTGGTGATTGAAAAAAATTTAAAGTCCAGCCTTAATATGTCAAATAGATTGAAATTTTGAGATAGATTTTTATTGAATTTATTGTCATTTTTACTGCATATCATTATTGTAATGACACTTAAAGCATGTGTTGAGAATATTGCTTCAATAAGAGAGAAAGACAATGGTTAAATCGATTTTTTTATTCGTCACATTGCTTAAATGAATCATCAACTGCACTAATATGACGCATGTTTTGTTGTCTGGGTTCTGAAAACACGTATAAGATTTGTTGAATTTCAAATGAAATATTGACTCTTCTATTAAGTCTTCTGATAATAACAGGTACACGACTATATACGCATAACTGAAGAATGCAAAGACGCAAATAATGTACATGAGTTTAAAAAAATCCCGTGATTATCTTATTTTAATATTCTTATATTATTATATTATTAATTATATAGAAAGTGGATAATAATACTAACTTCAATTATATATAAACATAATTTATTAAAAATATAAAATATCTCAAGTTTTTGATTTTATTTATTTTTTGTAATCAACATATAAAAAAACTACGTTTTAAAAATGATTGTTCAGAAAATTGATGACGTGGGCTATATATACGAAATTTTCAATAATAAATGGATTGACCACAGACTGCTTTAAATTTTGGATTAGTTATCATTTTATATTTAGATGTATATTAATAATTCATTAGGCGAATTTAGGGTATGTTGCATCGGAGGTAGAAACTACCTGACAAACAAGTGTCAGGTATTTTCTTGAATATGATAACCAAACTATAGGCACGGGACTTTTGTCACTGATAAGTCAGTTTTCAAAACATGTTTCACACAAATTATAAAGAAATTCTGCCGGCATATACTTATGATATCACATGCCGATTTGGATTCGGAAGTATATGGTGTAATCAGCAGTGGTCGATTGATTGTTGAAAATTTAAATTTAGCGAACAGATTGACGTCAACTGTTTTCATACGTCGGACTAGACATCAATTCAAAATTCAAACATTTCCGTATACTACTACAGAAACAAGCGCTCGAACGCATACGCATTTGCTTTCTAACTGTGTCTATAAAACCTCAAAAATCTGCCAACATAGCGCAGTTCGTATCCGACATTTGTCGTACTTACATCGATGGTTCTGAAAAACCCACATTTGAGTTGCGACTTTAAAATTTAGGAAGTGAGTTGGTGACAATTCTTATCACTGCTGATTATATTAAAAACTTCAAGTTGAAACATTCTTATAGAAAAATTTTAATTTGTTTAAATTCTAATTTAATCCCACAAGTTCGTGCAGAAGGATTCGTTATACCATATAACAATCAAGATGGCTCCGGAACCTTGTATGCCGAGTAGCGGGAAGACCTATATCGAAGACATGTTAAACATGAAAGATCAATCTAATATCGATATTGGGATAAGTGAAGTAACCGACTTCTACAATGGTTGCAACGTTCTCGTTACGGGAGGTTCAGGATTTCTTGGAAAACTTCTTGTGGAAAAATTACTCAGGTATAATTAAGCCAAATATATAACTGTTCATAAACGTTATTGAGGCAAAATCTTTTAACGGATTTGCAGAAAAGAACGATGATTTGATAACTGGGTCGATATGTCGCAAATTTTGTAATACGGCTTATTCAGCCGTATAATGAGTTTCTTGCCGTATCCGTAAATACTCATTTCCTTTAAAATTCCACCGGTTGAAAATACTCAATTTATTATGCTTTGATATTCCAAGAAAGCGTAACAATCGGGGACATTATTCTGTCTTCCAAGTCGTCACGATTATGGATATGGGTTCATTAGTCTTAAATAATTTAAAGACATTGTCATTTATATCGATTACGTACAATATAAATTTCAGAACATGTCCAAATATGGGGAAATTGTACATGTTGTTGAGGGCGAAAAAAGGAAAGACACCTGCGCAGCGATTCAAGGAACAATTCGAGGATCCCGTAAGTATAATAAGATAAACAATTTTTCTTATTATACAACGCATCTGAAATTTAATTGAATACCAACTGAATTTTGTGTTTCTCCCTCTGCAGTTGTACGATAGACTGAGGCGTGAACAGCCGAATTTCGCTGATCAAGTTGTAATAGTCGAAGGCGATACTGGCGAAAAAGATTTGGGTCTTTCTTCTACAGTTCGCGATTTTCTCGTAAATAATACTCACGTCGTTTTTCACGGAGCTGCTACAGTCCGTTTCGATGAAAGTCTACGTAAGGTAGTCAACATCAACGTAAGGGGTGTGAAGATGATGCTATTGCTTGCCAAGGAAATGAAAAATCTGAAAGTGAGTTGTCGTATAACTCTTTTTCCATGGTGATCCTAAAAATTATAAAGTCCATAATATATTTTTCTAACATCCGCAGGCTTTCGTGCACATTTCCACTGCCTACTCACACTGCAATTTGGACTACATTGAAGAAAAGTATTACAAGCCAGCTATGGATCCAGACAAAGCCATGGCCATGGTGGACATGTTGGATGACGAAGTCTTGCAACACATAACTCCAAGGTAAGATTCATAAAATGTTCAACCACAAACTTTCTATACCCAACTATAAAGAATCAATTTGATGAATGGTTTGATTCTGGTCCCTCCTTTGATAGCCGTACACTTATAGAAATGCCCTTTTGAACCAAAAGAAATTAATCTTGAATACACTGACAAAAGTAAAAATCATTTTAAGGCATTAATATTCCTCATTATATAAATGGATTCTATTTGCTTCAAGTAGAATCATTTTACTTCAAAATTCTTATAATTATAAGAATTGATATTTCTATAAGATACGGAAACCTATAATGGAAAAAAATTAATATTCCCATACAATATGGAAAACAAATACAAAATAATTTTGACAGAAATTTTAATTCAAAGGGATCATTTCTCTCAGTGTATTGACTTATAAAACGTACTGCTGCCCAATTTTCTGATATGGTTTCTGTATAGTTTTTACCTTTATAATTCATTAGTTTTACCAAACTTTTTATATTGTTCACAAATCTGGGCCATGTATAAGAAATGTTAATTGAGAGACTGGAATCAATTCAGCATACATTTATTCGCTAATATGCAGCATTTAAATTATCATGCCACATGCGAGTTGCAACTTGATTTGAATATTCATCCTATCAAATCGGTCTTTCGTTTTTACGATTGCATTTTGGCTCATAAAATCGCGTCCAAGCTCATTGACATCGCAGTTATTAACGACTCGTTTGTATCCCGTCAAATTTCCTACTCTGGTAGAAAATTAAGCATGTTGTGGACATAATTTTATGGACAATGTATATTAAAATGACCTATATCTAAAAATACTGGAAATACTCTGAAACAAATAAATGACATTACCTTATTTTGAAAAATTTTGGGTATAAATTGTGCCCACAATATGCTCAATTTTGTACCAGGGGCATTAAGGCGCCCTAGAGTAATCGAAGATAATGATTCCAACTGCAACTATTGTTTTTATTCTACTCGCGTTAACCCTGTTGAAAGTAAACGCGTAATATTTTTATTTTATAATTTTTGTGTAATTTTATGTAATGAAATTATGTACTTCCACATGTACTAATTTGAGACTGCATTTTAGTACAAAAGTGTGCCATAAAAGTACATGATAAAAATACATGCTAAAATTACATAACGATATAAGGCAAGAGAAATAAATAAATTTAACTTTCTGTACATTTAGTACCAATTAATGGAAGTACCATGCGAATAATAACACAAAAAATAGGTCATATGTCTATGTTATCTGTAATTTTGATCTAAATTATTTAAACAATTAAAATATAACGACAGCTAACATAATCATATGACCTATTTTTGATGTTATTATCCACATGGTACTTCAATTGATTGGTACTAAATCTATAAAACGTTAAATTCATTAAGACTATAATTATTAATTTCAATGTGCCTTATCGTTATGTAATTTGAGCATGTTTTTATCGCGTATTTTTATTGCTTACTTTTGTGTGAAACAGCAGTCCCAAATTAATACATTCAGGATTACATAATTTTATCCTCCTAGTCTAAAGAAGAGACCCTTTACACAGTTCATTTTCAATTCGACAAGAAATATCGCAGCTCTCAATCTATTGCAATTTTTAAGCGTCGATTTGGCTCGTTTTTATATGCATTTAAGTGATTCGGTGCTGGACGACACTATTTAACTGCCTACCGGCTCCAACCGATATACAACTATGTAATTTGAACTTGTACTGTTTGCTTTTGTAAAAATTTACATTTTTCATCAAAAGGGCTTATATAGCGGTTGTAAATACTATATGATAAATAAATAATTAAATAAAAAAAATTGCAGAGTTATCGGAACATGGCCGAATACGTACGCATTTTCGAAGGCAGTGGGCGAAGACACGGTGCGCCTGTACAGCCGTGGACTGCCGACCTGCATGGTAAGGCCGTCGATCGTGTTGTCAACGATGAAGGAACCGGTGGCCGGTTGGAGTGACAATCTCTACGGAGCCACTGGCGTCTCTGTCGGTGCTTACGTCTGCCTATTGCGGGTCTTGCAATGTGAGGGCGAGAGAACTGCGGAGATGATTCCTGCTGACTTTGTCATCAATAACATCATCGTTGCTGCTTGGGATATCAACAAGTTGTGGTGAGATTTTAGAAAATGATCATCTTGAGATTCTGATTCGTCGTTTCAAAGGATTGACATTGGAAATTTCAAGTTTTCAGGAATGAGAAAAAGATGGCAATAGAGCCAGTGGGACGAACTGATTTAGAACTGTCGCAGCCGCCGATTTATAACTGCGTGTCTTCGTGTCAGAAACCTTTGAATTGGAATGACTTTATGCATATGAATACGATTAATGGTATTCAAGTACCATCTCGATTGACTCTGTGGTACCACATGTTTGTACTCGCGAGATCTAAATGGTCCTACAATTTCTGTATGCTTTTTTTACACTTGATACCGGCTATCATTGTCGATACTCTTGCCAGACTTACCGGTCGGAAGCCTATGTAAGCCTATTTTATTTTTATAATTCGCATTCTTTAAGCGATGATTTAATTTTTAAAGGTACGCTCTAATTACGTTCTTGTGATTTTTCAGGCTGTTAAAGACTTACCAAAAGATCCACAAATTCAGTGGAGTAATAGCGTACTTCTGCACTAGACAGTGGAAGTTTAACAATGACAACGTATTAAGGCTGTGGGAAAGAACTAGCCCTACTGATCAAAAGAAATTTGACTTCAATGTGGAGAATCTTGATTGGAGCGACTACTTTCTTTACCATATCCGCGGAATCCGTGTTTACATACTCAAAGACCCAATGACAACGCTAGACCAAGGACGGGCCAAGTATAAATTGTAAGTTACTGGTTCCTTTTTTCAACAGTTTCATTTAAATACATAATCAACTGCATCATTTTCTCAAATATTTATTTTCACGATGATATAATTGCTTAATCTATAAAGACTTTTTTGAGAATTTTAATTTCCGAGCATTTTTGTCTAGTGTCGAAGGAAATACGTTTCCTCCGTCTGCTCGTAATTTCAGTTTTACATTCCCTCATTTGCTTTTCAGTAATGTAAAAGGATCTTTTTCATGCATGTTTTAAAAAAATATTTTGTTATGTTTTAGATTGACAAGAATTCATTTCACCATTGTCACAATACTATGCAGTCTTCTTGTCTGGGCATTAGCGTCGTTCGCTGGAATAAGTTTATTTTCATTAGTTTCATTGCATTGAGCATTAGTAGAATCTTATGAATTATTGAAGTCACTTTGTATCATGCAGTTTTTACATTTGTATTTTCTCACATAGATGAAAAATTCTTTTTCGCGTTTCCGATACATATTAAGTGAAAAACTAAACTGTCTGTTTTTTGAGCAACGGGAAAAAGGTTCTTCTTTTTAAAAACGTTGATTTTTTTCTATTAAGATTGTCAATTTTGCAATAAGAAATTATTTATTAATCGAGTTAAATTTGATATTTATATATTAATCTAACAATCATGTGGCTGATGCCGAGCTAGAAAAATTATTACATCAGCCCCGCTTCATATGTATGAAAAAACGCGAAAATATGTGCGTGCGTCATAAAAAGTATGCTTCAACGGCTTAGTGGACTTTTTGACCTTGTGTGATTGCAGTAGGGGAGACCGGGGCGAGTTGGCCTGCGGGTAAGTTGGTCCATGGCTTATAATTCATAATCAAAATAATAGAGCGCGTCGCGATTGACATGAGTGATGTTTGTACTGAGTTTCAGTTGGATAGACATGCTAATGATGGAAAGACTTGAGTTGGAATTTTCATTGACGTATTCCGAAAAATTGTGTATTTAAAGAAAAAATTGATATCTTATTGAAAATTTATTTATTTGCAAAACGAATTGAACCAGCTTATAGAGAATGCTTTTTCATATCTTCAAAAAATTTTTAATACTATTAGTAGAATTTACAAACTGATGTGTACCCTTGGGGCACGTTGGCCAACTTTTAATTTTTGTTTATAATTTGTCGTTATTGTTGTATTAAATTTATGTATTTTTAGATTAAATTTGATCTTTTGGGATCTTTATGGCATTATTTTGTTAAATAGAAATAATTACACAATTATTTTTCACGTTATCAATGAAAATTTAAGGTCGGCTAAATTGTCCCAGATCCTCGGCCAATTTCCCCCGCAAACGGGGCAGATTGGCCTAAAAATTTGTTGTATCCTTTTGTAAAAAATCATGAATATACTATGGA
This sequence comes from Cecidostiba fungosa, assembly GCA_900474305.1. Taxonomy (NCBI): domain Eukaryota; kingdom Metazoa; phylum Arthropoda; class Insecta; order Hymenoptera; family Pteromalidae; genus Cecidostiba; species Cecidostiba fungosa. The sequence goes on from UCOJ01002103.1 coordinate 13,674, forward strand.
TGGAGTACTTTCAGATAGTAGTTTTTTTTAATCGACTGCATTATGCTTCAGAAAAAAAAATAGATATGTAAAATCTTGGCCACATCGCTCCGGTCTCCCCCTACTCGTCTTTAGCTCGTACTGCAAACTCTAGACTTGGTCTAAAAAAAACTCACCCACAATATAGAGCAATAAAAAATAAGCTTTTTATTTATAATTTAAATGTATTTTTCCAAATACGAGTTGAAGCAAAAGTAAAATGTATTTTGACCAAAAAGTCTGGTCAATTGAGTTGTTTACCCAATCGTGGGAAATTCGTGGTCACCTGAATTAATTGTGCAGTGGCCTGATGCAGTCGTTTTTTTTTAATTGCAGAGTTTCGCGGCGTTTAATTTGCTTACCAGCCTTTTAAAGGAAAGGAAATAAATATACATTTCCATAACTTTCGTCTGATAAGATTTTACAAATTGACTCGTTAATAAATATTCTTCTCTACATTATTAAACAACTTTTATACATTTTCACTTATTATAATGCTATCATTTCATTACAATTAATGATTGTGCTTAAACCACGATTTTACATATGCAGTGCATATTTTTGTAACATAAAAGATATCTATTTAAAATATTTTTAACATTTTCAATATCTTTTATGTAAAATGATTTATAGGAATAAGTAATATATTATTACTTTTATATTTGTTATATTATATTTTGACTTGTACAATATATTACGTTTAATAAAATGTTGTTTACGCCAGATAAACAAATATATTTCCTTCGCTCCATTATTTAAACACCTTTAAGACAGTCCGTAAATTAATTAAAAATTCAAATTTCTTTATACGATTCTCCAACATCTTACGATGTTTGAAGTTCATATTCTAATATCTCATTGAATAGCATTTAAATAATGTCTCAAAATCACGTAATTCAAATCTGTGGATTCCCGGCAAAACCGAATAAATCCACTTTTCGTGTTTTCGAGAAAAAGCGGTTTCAATGTTGAGACTTATATGTGCAAGATCGGAGCGAATGAGATGGGGCGCGATACGGTACAGGTCGATTCACACATTTAAGGCAAGACTAATTGTAAGGCAATCGGCACGCCTGATCTACCTATAAAATCTTACTCGCGATGAGTATTTAAAACCATTTCGAAATTCTACTCGCAGCCTATACAAGTTGATGACTTTGAAACAAGACGACACAAGTCCATTATTGGCTTTTTTCTCCGAGTAATTACTGGAATCTGATCGATCATTGCTTGTTTCTCCGCATTAATTGAGCAGTGTGTTGACATCTTTTCAATATATATCTGATGTCAGATTTATGACTCATTGTTATTGTTTTCTTTTAAGATGGTATATGAGATGTGTGTATACTTTATTTAACTGCTGTGTGTCTTCTTTCTTATTTATTCCGTTTTCTTGTAAATGTATATGTATCATTTTAGAAATTATTCCTCTATTTAAGTTGGTTTCTCTCTCTTAATATGGAAATTTTCGAAATTGAATTTGTGGTTTAATTTATTCATGTGATCGGAAACGACATTGTTTTTTGATTTTTTATGTTTGTTAATACGTATACAAACATTTCTTTATTTGACCTACATACGTGCTGAACAGTCATTACATTCTAACTTGTAGACAACGATTTTTTCAAGATTTTTTCTTTTTTTGTCTTTTCCTTTAATAATAATATTCTGCATTTGACTGTTTATTTTTGATACAGTTTGGATGTTATTAGCTTTGAACGCATGACTGGTATGCTCATAAAAGCCGTTAATATATGGTAGGCTAACAATGTTTCGGGAAGATCGAAAGATGGCAGTAAACATTTTTGGATTACTACCGAGGGATAGAGTCATATAGAGAACAACTTTTCTCTACATCACTTTCTGCTTTGTAAATTTTATATTGGTAGGGATAATATAAAAAGTGGGAGGTTTATACACTAGCAGCCTCGTGGCCAAGCTCGTGTGTCCATACCTTTATTCAAATCCCACGCTTATTTTTTCCACACATTCATTTTTCCTATCT
>UCOJ01002104.1:0-15610 GCA_900474305.1 Cecidostiba fungosa
ATGCAGTGTAGACTGCACTCGCCGGGGCTGGTGAGGCGCTAGGGCTGCGTGAAGCTTGCACCGCAGTAGAGGCAGTGATAGACTGCACTCTGCGAGGGCAAGGCGCAAAGTGGTCAGGCACGGAGGGCACTGTGATGCTTGCACTACGTCGGAGGCAGAAGGTAGCCTGCACAGCGTCGTAGGCAAGAAGAGAGCGCGAGTACTTGCACTGAGTCGAGGCAGTGAAAGATTGCACTAGGCTAGGCAAGAGGCGAAGGCTGACGATGCGGGGATCGACGGAGCGATGGGTGATGGTACGCGGAGAGAGAGTAGAGAGGCTTGGGGAAATTCTGGGACTGCGCGGGGAGTTCCCGGCTGCTGCCGGGAAAACACTCGTGCAGCTGGGAAATTCCCGTAAGGCCTCTGCTTTACGGCGGTCCTTTACGATAGGGTCTTTTACGGCCCTACAGCTTGGGACCGTCGCTTTATGGCCTAGCTGCTAGCCTGTCGGTGCGCGTCGCAGCGGGCATGTGATGAGAGAGAGAGAGGGATAGACGGTCGAGGCGGTAGCCTGCGGACGTCACTATTATAATAATCTTATATAACTTATTCACAACAAATATTGTGGTATGGTTTTGAAATTTTTTGTAGTATCGATTTGATGATCTTGCCTTTAGATTCAGGAAAAGAAATAGAATATTTTTGAGTCTCGTGATGCAACTCAATATTGAACCTCTAGAGGTGCATATCGAGTTTAAATATATAAAGTTGCGTTTCGAATTTGAACGAAATAGCTCAGGAAATTCCGGTTGAATAGAGTCAGTAATTTGCCGGTAGCTTGTTTAATTCAGTCTAACTAGAGGCAGCATCAGTATAGAGACGCGCGAAGACATTCGTGGTATCGGCTTAGCGGTTTCGCTCGCGCGAGTATCGATTAGGTATGCGAGAACTTGCTATTAGTATTCAAAGTCGTTTGCAGCAGCTCTTGCTTGGCCACTTAGCGAAATCAATGAGACTAATTAGTTCGTTCTAAGAATGCTCTGTTTTCTCTCAGTCTTCGCGACTGATATTACCACCGCAGCTCTTCTTCCGCCGTTGAGCTGTTTGTATCTTTGAGCTTTTGTTCTTAATCCATCGGTGGTTGCATACTTGTTATTAAAATCGATTATTGTCGCACAGCTTTATTGTTATAAAGTTTATTTCGTGAGCTGATTATGCGAATACTCATGCATGAACGAGCGGTATAACTGATTTGAGATATGATCACACAAGAAGACCACAAACTAGAATCGTAATAGCGAGTTGGGAAGTTCATATAAGTATGCGCGCCATTACAGAGTAGAATATTATTCACAGGCACGTACGAGTCGTATACTTATGAATACTTAGTGCTGCTCCGATGCACATTAGCGCGGCGCAATAACTTCTTAGTGGAACCGTCTCATAGCATCAGAGATAAGATTACGCGCAAGACTCGACTTTAAAAGTTTAACCACCAAACTGTCATTTAATAAAAATAAAGGGGAGCATCATTACTCACTCGCATACATGGCTTTCCAGAAAAAAATAACAAAACAGCAAACAATCAAGCAGTTGAACAACACAGAGCTGCGTTGCTCGAGCAGCCGAAAAATGTCGAGTATGCTCACGTGCGCGCGAAATCATGAATATGCAATAGCTTGCGGCCCATGAATTTCAGCTCCGTTAACGGGACGCGAGCGAGCGGAAATCATCAAGAGCGTGTGCGAGGATTGCGTAGGGTATACTATAGTGTTAGCTCGTTGTATTTGACGAGAGCGACTACGTGTATGCGTTTGCCGCCGCCATAAACAGGGCTAAAGGATATGATTTCCGTTGACGTATATGCTGGCGAATGTTTTTTACTTTTCATTATAATGCGTCGAGTTTTATAAAAATTCACGGCTGACCATTTACGTGGTCGTACTACCCTCGAACAAATCGCCGACACTGAAAAAACCCCAGCACTGGCCCGGTGGTAAAAGTGATACTGGCCAAGTATTGGTAGGCCAATACTGGCATACTGACTCTAAGCCAATATGTCGGGCCAGTATGGTGTACATATTTATTGATTGAATACCGGCGGGTTAATACTGGGCCAGTATCGGCATGCCAGTACTGTCGTACCGACACTGGACCAGTGTCTGACCAGTACTGTACCCATGACTTATAAAATTTTATCAAAGTTATCAGTACTGGTTCGGCACTGGGCCGATGCTGGCGCACTGCAAGGGAAAGTGTACCCGCGAAAAAATTTACGTCCGGCCCGACGTCGGCTCAGTACTGCTAGCCGATATACCGACGTCGGCCCAATACTGGCATTATCCTAAGAGATCTAAAAATAAAAAAAGTAAAAAGAAATAAATACATTTTTTGCCAATACTGAGCCAGTAGTGTGCCAGTGTCCTAGGAAATAATTTATTTATTCCTTACATATACCGAAACGCCTAGAAGGGCATCGGCGGTCGATACTAGACAGTACTTGGAAAACTAATTATAAATTTAAGTGGGTTTTTATTTGAAATATTTTTGCCTGTACTTGGCCAGCATTGGGCCGGTTGTCAGGCAACCTTATCCCGATATTGTACCGTTTGTTTTAGAGGAGTTAAACCAGTATCGGCTCGACGTTATCATTCCGAAGTCGCGACAGTACTGAGCCAATGTTAATACCAACACTGTGTCGACGTCGGTATATTGGCTCGCAGTACTGGGCCGACGTCGAGCCGGACTTAAATTTTTTTGCGGTTACTTAGCGATAATAGACGTTAATATTAACGATATGGTGTTCTTGAACAATTAATTTTGAAATAAAATTACTCAACAGGTTGAGTACTATGATACATGTGTTTTAAATTTATTTTTATTTTGTTTTAAGATAATGAAAAATAAAAATGAGGAAAATTTTATTTTATTTTCATTTCAAGCATCTTTAAAAAATGTTTCATTTTTAGCTTACACATTGTCAGCGATTGACCTATAATAAAATAATAATCGAAAAATTACAATAATCCATGTCAAAGTCTTTCCGACTATTCAAAGCCAATCCAATATAATTCCGTAATCGTAGCTCAAACCGCGATAGCGCTTTCAAACAACCATAAAACAAGGCGGCCGTCATGAAAGCTCCTTAACACTCATGATACCATTCTCCGCTCGTGTATATATACAGGTCAGCAATATAACTGCCTCTATCCCTCGACATTAATTTATGCACGATCGTAATTGGATTATATACGCCGGCGTTGAGTGAATCTCTGGACGAATTGTCTCATCATCGTCGCTCGTTGATCGCTCAAGCCGTGTACTTATAACACCTGCGTGATCTACGACCCAAGTACCGTCTAATTTCGACTACTGAAAAATAAAAAACGCTTTATCGCACTCGAAAGTGGCAACGATTTTTTGCAGCAGCCAAGTAAAGCTCTCGACTTGACACGATTCGCATTTGTTAAATATTTGATTTCGCTTTTGATGTATCTTTTTTAATGGAAACGTGTATTCGAGCTTCACATCTGACTTTTGTATTTCTTTGTCGGCCTTTTTTTGCTCAACATTTTGTCTCGCGCCTGGACGACTTTGTTTTTTACGCGTAATGCGCTGTACGCGGAATTGATAATTAAGCTTTACACGAGAAGGCAGCTCTTTTATTTGAGGATGTGTGACAAACAGAGCATTTGGATATAAACAGTCATCACCAAATTTCCCCAGTAATCTTTCACGCAGACATGCGATTTTTTACGCTTATCATGGATGCGAGAAATTACCCTGGCTTCCAATTCTAAAAGCAGGGAAATCAGAACAACTATACGACGATAATAGATCAAATAATAGGAAAAAAGAAAAATCGGCGAATCTCAAAATAAATCGGGACGATTTACGTACTCCTTAGCCCGGAAATAGCAAAACCTAGCCATGGTACACCGAGAGGCAAAGCAGAAGCTGCAGTTTCGAGAGGATTTCGTCGACAATCGCCGACGATGACTGCGCGCAGAGCCACTTTAACGATCTCTCGGCTATGCAGAGATGCTGCTCTTTCTCCTCTGCACAGAATCCATGCCTCCGACGTTTCTGCGAGCGACGAGCGATTACAGTCATGAGAACGAGATGGAGATGGAGGAGAGCCACTTGTTTGGCCAAAACTGTTGAGATATATTCTGAGAGACTTGTGTAGCTGCTGCTGCTGCTGTTACTCTATTGGAGGTATTTAAAGTCCCGCGTGACTTTTTCTATGGATTCGAATTATTTTTCGCACGAAAGGTTGTTTGAGGAGGTTTTACTAGTAATAAAATTAAAATATGTGTGTTTTCCATACAGTTATGTAAATGTATCAAAAATGTTTAATTCCTGAAACGGTCAAATAATATTGTACGCGAGATCTTTTCATAACATAATATTCATTTTCCCGAAAAACGGCAGCACAAACAAATAAGAACTTTAGCTCCCGGAACGATCCTCCTTTCGTTCTGCTAGCCTTCTCTCGTAACTCCACTGCATATTCGACCTTATAAAGTTAAACTGTCCTCTACAAGTTATACTACTCCGTATACGAGCCCGCAAAGTCCACTCTAATATACGCGTATACCCTTTGTTCTGTAATAAGCTTTTTATTCCGAAGAAAATTCTTGTGATATATTATATAGAGCATCGCAGCAGTAATTTTATTAGAATTAAAACCTCTGTTTGACAAGCGGATTATCAATTAATGGAAATACTCGCAGTAAGAAAACACTTGACTCCATTTACAAGCTTAAGCTTTTGCTTTGCTTCTTTTGGAACGTCCCGTTGGACAGAGTAAGCGTGACGTCATCTTACAATTACACCAGCCATACTGCTATTTCGAAACCTCGCGTTGGAGATATTGAATGCGGCTGATACGGTGACTGACTGATTTAAAGTGGGTTCGTAATTTTAATTTCTGGTGGCTAGAGATGAAGCACCAGGATCGCGTTCATATTAGTAATGAAATCAGCCCGATCGATAAATGCAATTCATCTGAGCAGCAAATTCATCAGGTGTTATAACGAAATTAAAACCGAACGACTTATGCAAATCAATTTTTCACCCGTAAAACTTTCATTCCACCGCCCCAAGTTTTCGCTCTTGCACATATATATATACATACATACATATATATAGCCTCGCGCCATTATCGCCGTGGTCGCGCTTCGAAACAATAATCCGTCATCCTTTCAATGTCGTCCCTTCTAGCCAGCAAGTTTACGCAGATTAAAAGCTTCATTAAAAATGTAATTTTCTCAATTAAGCGCGGGCTCGAATTCTTCAACCAATCCTCGAGCTTTATCCTCACGGTTCGAGTGATCGACAGTCATCGAACGCTTTGTGCGACGACGTGGACTGATTGCATTGCTCTCGAGACTGACTCTACGCGGAGGTATTAGAGAGGGCGCTCGACTGTCATGTGAATTACTTCCTGCAATCGGTGCGATCGAGCGATTTTTTCATCGGCTAATTGTCATCACGCTGTCGAAAGTCGTTCGAACGTACCGGTAAACGTTATTTCCCTATGCAGATGAAGACAATAGCTCTCTCACGTTCTATCCTATTAACGGCAATCAATATAAGCAAGCGAGCGATAAAACGAGACGTACTAACGAGTACACGGGGTGAAAAAAAAGAGGCGACGGCAGAAGAGAACAGCAGCAAATGGTTATCCGATATCCTGGGCATTCTCCCCGCATGCGTATGTAGTCGTATATATATAGGGAGCCGGAGGCAAACAGAAGCGATAAGAGTCGCGCGAAATCGTATTCGCTGGTGCGATTCACTGAACCGCGAGTAATTAAAAGCAATTAAAAGTATCCGATATGTCGGAGAAGTGAGCGCGAGAACGCTCGTAAAACAGTGGCTCGTTCTGCTGCGTTACTATATACTACTGCAGAAGTAGTATAAGTCGACGAGATGAAAGTTATCGCGTGTCTCTCTGGCGTCCTTTCAGAAATGAATTGTTGCCGCGCTCGTAATCTTCCCTCGTATAAACTCGTGTCGAACGAGCTCTCTCTTTCTCAGTCGGTGATGCCAATATCGCTCCCTCGGCTTTCCTGGAGCTTCTGCGTGATCTCTCGGCGTATATATATATATACACAACAGCTCTCTTTTTTTGACACCTCGCCAGTGGAGATATGAACTCGTTGGCGTAAACGACCACCGGCTCAGATGGTGCACAGTTTTTTTTATCGACTTCGTACTTGTAGATAATTTATTTTATTTTTGCAGTGGGTATACTGCGATAATGAAATAAGTTTACGGATGTCGGTTTAATTGCCGCTGTAAAAAGGTCTTATACTTCACGAGAGTGATAATTCCGTCACTTTACCGCCGACGTCACTTTACACTTTCTCGACATGTTTATTATTTATAGTGTTCTACGGGTGATATTGCTTCCTCCTAGAAGAAGCTTTGCAATAGTAAAATTTTCAATTTATTTAAAACATTGTAGAAATGTATTTGTGTGAGTGTGTGTGTGTGTGTGTGTAATATTTTGAAATAATATTTTATTTACTGCAACTTTAAATTTAGTTATATGAAGCTACGTGCCAATGAATTGGCAGTGACTTTTTTCTTTTAATTAAAATTTAACCAGCTATAAATACCCCATTAAAAAATAAATACAGTATAAATACAAGAAAGGCATGCAATAAAATCTCGTTGATTCGCAAATAATAATATATTTCATTCAAAAATTAAAACATCGATACCAACGTATATACCAGAGCGTCTAAATGACTTAATTGTTGAGGGCATCAAAGGAATGTAACAAACAGACATTTGAGAAAAATGAAATCCACGAGCAAAGTAGTTCAAACTCATGTGAAGATGTAATTTATCGAGAGAAGGTATATTTGGGGTCATTTAAACCGGCCGGTGGCATCATGAGGCACTTTGCCAGGGCAAGTTTTGCCGACGATAATTTCACCGCTATATATGCACTATGATTAAATTATGCTGTATATACTGTCTGTCCGACGCGAACTTTCTACCTATAGCGACTGCTGCTTCTGCAACTTTTTCAAAGGAACCTCTAATGCGCGCGTCCGCGCGTAAAAAAAGTTAGCACTGTTGCGGAGAGCTTTGTCTGCACCAGCAGGCGCCTCTTGGCTAATCTAGTTATTGCGAACATTTTTTGCGACTTTGCAGCAGTCGATCTATATTTCCCTTAGGCGCTAAGGGCTATGCTCATTTTTTTGCTATTGGGTTTTATGAAGCGCGCGAAAAATTATTTATCCCTCTGGTGATTATTCTATATTTTCACCATATTATTATTATTTTCTAAAAGAGAAATACATGTGTACTATCACGGACGAGCACGAGACTGCAAACCTGTGCATCATTTTGACAATGCCTTGCACATTCACATACGAACATTAAAAAAAAATAAATAAAAATAAAATAAATAAATAATTGTTGGAGTTAATTTAAACAAACTTGTTCAAAACTATAAGTATTTTGATACTCTATTAAATGCATTGTGTCTGCTTCAAATATCTCAATTATATCATTAAAAATATTTAAAAAATCGAAAATTCACTATAAAACAAAAATGAATCGATAAATAAAAAAATTCTATTCTAAAAAGAATTCACACACAGTATTTTAACTAAACAAAACATTTTACTATAGAACAAAGCTTTCTCCAGTAAAAAGCTGAAGTCTGATGTCTCTTTTAGAAATCAAAGTGCCAAATCAGTTGGTATCGTTTTGTATACATATAGGTGACAATTTCTTCGCGATAATAATGCGGAAACTCTGAAGCACACAACTAATCATAACAGCAAATATTCCGGAAAATTCGGAGGCGTGACAGAAGTTCGAGGAACACTACAGAACAACGTGGGTAGTTAGTGGTAGTTCGAATGTACATTGGGACGGCCGTTTTACCCTTAAACTTTGCCTTTGCAAAGGACAATCATCTGCTGTTCTCTCTCTCTCTCTCTCTCTCTCTCTCTCTCTCTCTCTCAGAGAATAGAGTCGGAACAGGCACAATTTACTCTCTGGCCGCGAGGGAGAGTCAACAACAAGTCTCGGCCCAGGCGAGAACACGTATGATGAAGCAGAATTGGCAATTTTACAACGCACGGTACACGTCAGTTTAACAAATCTAATATAAATATATCTAAATATCCTTGTATACTCTCGAACTGCACTCAGCTCGAAAATTTACAAATACAGCTGCACTTTTCAAAGCAAGTCGGGGCTGAAATAAAATGACGCCGACGTATAATTTTTCCTTTTCAGCTCTTATTTTTAATCAAACAAAACTTGACAACATTGCAGGATGATTCTGTCGTCGGTGACAACAAATTAAAAATGATAAAGGAATACAAATGCAGAGACAACATTACGCAAATTAGAACGAGTGGTGACATTTTCTTTACCGCTCTCGTCGAGCTGGAGTTAATGTTGACTTATACTTATGCATGAAATTCGCGTGCGTGAATATTAATATAATACGCTTTTCAAGAGACCCCTGTCAATTAGACGCCTCGTGATTCGTGTGAATTATTAAATGTGGAATAATATAATTTAGCTCGGAGGTATACCTATTTATACAGAGGAAGTACTTGAGCATGTGCGATGGCGATCAAAATAAATTTGGATATTTCCACGCTTGCATTATAAAACACCGATTACAGCGAGTCTGAATAAGTAAACAATTTTTTATTTTTACAAACTCAAACGGGCTCAACATCCCTTAATAGAAATAAGTCATGTATAACGTAGAAATATATACCCATTAACATAAATACAAAAATAAAATGGTAGAGCATTCTAAGTATCAGATCAATAGTAATTAATACTGGATAATAATAATAATGGAGTGAATGGAGTAGTTGGTTTTACGAAAACAATTAATTTTGAAACTTATTGGAGATAACACTGATTTATTTCTCAAATTAATAACCTCTACTCGATCCGGTTTTCATGTAAATGCGTACATTCAGCATTAAATATTTCAAATAATAAACGTGCTCCAGGCAGCTTCTTTGTTTTTTTTTAACATTTTTAATTTTTGCTTTATACGAGAATTTTGAAAAATTCCCAAAGAAAAATCGCGTTGCGAGAGAAAGCAGACGAGAGATGAAGGAAAAAAAGGAAATGTCATAAAAAAGAGATTTCTTTGGAAACCGACTAGGAAAGCACAGTCTGGTCGGCGATGTGTGAAAAGAATGACGTGCGAAATAGCCTATAAAGTCGCGTGACTCAATATTAGACCGAATTAATTTGCAATTTAGAGGTAAAAGCGCGATCGTATCACAGGATATTTCTGGAAGTCTAAATCAATCGACTTTTAAATTGCAAATATAAATTATATATTTTCCACCATATCCTCGCCCCATTCAAAACAAATCTTATAAATTTTAAATGGCCACTGAAACTGTTATATATCTACATACGGACATACACGAATAATATTGATGATTTTATGACTAATTAAGTCGGCCTGGAACTAATATATAATTAAATAATCGCGTAAAACGCGCACGTAGTACCCTATATATCTATCTGAAAACGAAATTATTGGAATCCCGAATGAGGCAAACAATTGGGCTGGTAAATCAGGAATCACGAGCGCGCGCGAAAATTACTAGCTCTGGGTTATTAACAATAGTCGAGACCAGAAATTTCCATTGTGTCTGCGAAAATAATTATGAATAAGCTTTGCACTCGGTTCGTTAGCTATAGCGTTTTGCATTATAAATGCACTAGAGCGAGGACGCATTTAACGTTGTGATTCACACGCGTAATACTATTTTTGGCTTCATTATCAGAATAATGATGAAATATCAGATTCATGGTATAAGTTTTAAGCGGATGAATTTTTCAAAATCGTTTAGGTATTCGAGGATACGTGTGAAAAAAAGCTTAATGAATTTTACATAATACAAGCAAAATGACTGGGACGATTTAATTTTTACAAAAGTTAAATCACCTTCGCGTGTACATGAGCTCATCAGAGGAGATGAACTTCATCTCATAATTGTTACATAAAAGTGTGGTGTTGAAATGAAATTACCTCTCGAAAATTTAGCGTCCAAGTAGGGTATATGTGACAGAGCAGTGACACGTTTTGAAGTGGCTCCTCTCTACACTATGTACTATTTAGTTCCCTCATCTGTGTTATATGCACTTGACCTAGCAAAATCCCAGAACTATAGAACAGCGGCAACTGTCAAAGTATAGACAAGCGAGCAGAGGCAGCAAAGAGCAGCTAAGGAGATTATAAGACAATCCGGATAATCCTATAAAAGTTGCTGCACGCGAAACATTTTAGACGTTGAGCTTTTGCACACACGACCGAGCAATGATGCGCTCGACGAGAGATTGGATGATACCCCTTTCAACTGACGTCAGGTGTCGATAGAGCTGCTTGTATACGTCGCTCTCTAATAGCCTAGCTTTATCTGAGTCACTTGCAGTCTTCTTCCGCTCAAGTGCAGTCAATGACTAAGCGATTTGATGCGATATATTTACTTGTGATAAAGGAAATAGTGATACAACTTATTAGGGGAAATTTTTCTAAATTGTAAGTAACTCTTGTTCAAACCGATTTTCTGTTTTTGTGTATAATGTGTATCACCTCTGTCATCCTCCTTTCAACTCCATTTATGTTTCGGCATATCCTTGCAAAATGGTGTTATCCCTTTTTGTATCACATTAGCAATCTGTGTCGTAAATGCAAATGAATCCAGATGCTTGTCTCAGAATTACATCAGTAGAAAAGTCGGGTATGGGAGTGTTTCTGACACTTTTCATTCAGAGACAGTATAATAATATATACTCCCAATATTATCTGATCCTAGAATAAACTTGTATTTAAAAATTAATGATCAGCGTAATGACAACGAGAACATTCCATCAGTTATACCACTTGTCGGAAACAACTCTACAGCTTTGGAAATCTTCCAGTTCAGCAAAACGAAATCAGAGCAGAACTTCGATTCTCTCCATTATTCAAAACGATGATTCTTTGTGTACTGTCTTCATTTGCCAGTTTATCAATCTAATCGGACAATGCCTTACTATCATCTTGGCAGCCTCTTGTCTCTTTGGATACAACAACAAGACTGTCGTGAATGGCAAGAGGTTGTCTCGTGTTATCGTGTTATTTGCTTCAAAAGCTCACCTTGGCAGTTAGCGCGCCGATAGCGGGAAGGAGCTGCCCAGTTGCTCTAATTCTTTTATAAATTATATATGATAGTTATCTCCTTCCAGTTATCATTTTTTTCTTATATAATAAAGACGGATGCGTTGATGTGAAAGAGATGTAATATATCGCGATGAAATGCACAGCTCGCAGGAAATTTTAATTAACGATTGATGATGATATGTGATTCGCGTCTGTTGAACATTAGCTTGATGAAACTCCTTGAATTTTGAAATGTACTTTAATTAATGAAAGAACATTGCAAATTTAAAAAAAAATAATTTGCAGTGTTGTATGAGACGTGTACATGTTTTTCAGTCAATTTGAAAAGCTCTTTACTTTGATAATTTATATAAATTACTGGTTAAAAGCTCGAAATTGATATAATTGAAATGAAAATTACGAATATGCATTTAGCTGACGAGCAATATAATTATTCGAAATTAAACAAGGTTTTCCTTTCAACGCGTCAGGAATGAAAGTGACAAGAGACGGTAAAAATAAGATATTCCGACGCAATTCCAAGTTCATGCTTCAACGTGTCCCGGAGGGAGCAAACTGCGCGGGAGATAAATAATGCATAAGATCGTTTTCCCTCGTCGAAATCAAAAGTCACACACTTTATCTTGCGCATGTAGTTGATGCGCCAAATTTCTTTTTCGACACTTGAGAAATTCGCGAATTTTTCTCAGCCGTCAGGCTTTTTATGCTCGAGAATTTTAGGTCTGATAAATTTTGTTTCAGAAGCACACTTGAAAATCCGTATCAGATGTAGGTTGGTAGCACAACGCATAAAAAAGATAAAATCTCTTGAACCAATTTAAATCCGCAAATTTGAGGATTTAAAAGTAATATTTGCTCGTATAATGAGTCTTTGTGCGGGATTTCAATTAATTTTATCATGCGCGATCGATTGGAATGGAAAGAGCTCTTGGGATAGCGTTGTTACTAAAACAAATATGTACGAACGAATAAACATGAAGCGCAAGCTTCACAATCAATTTCCCTGATATAATATTTGAAATGTAGCGATGGTAATTACTGTTAACAAGAATTTAATAAAGCATATTGACGGACTGTATTATTTGTAAGAGCGCATTGAATTAAAAAATTCTGACAATATACTGCAATAATTGAGTGTTTGACATGCACATGTAGCTGGTAAAAGCAGGACGTGTATGTACAACAGTGATGTTATTTTGACGTCTATTTTACAATTTGCAAAGCTTTCCCTTTGAAAAAACAAATGAAAAAACAAACCCAATTAATTTAAGATTGACATATTTATTATCAAAGTTCCTGATTATAGATTACAGGCAGAAGGCAAAGAAAGTGACAAAATATTATTTCTGCTTAAAGATTGAAACTTTTTTTTTAGTTTATTTTAGCAACGCTTCATAAGTGTCTAGGCCGAAGAATCCTCGCTTCCCGAGGCTTGACTCTTATAAATCAGGGATAAAAGCACGCGGCTTCGGATGAAATTCGCCTGAAACTTTTCCAGTTCGCTTTTCTCCCCCAGTAAATCACCAAATCACCGCGAAAATGCCTCTATACATTTGAGCTAGTGTGTGTAAAAAATCGAGTACTGCTTTGCTCACCATGTCGTAAAAAGTCGGTCTCGGAGATGCAAACTACGATAAAGATTTTTTTGACTAGAAATTATCACATTTTTGTAATAATGCAAAGTATAGATAAGAAAGTACAATGCAAGGCTCGTAAGAAAACGAAAAAACGCGACGAGCATAAAAAGAATAATGACTCCAAAGGACGTCAGCGCAGCGTCCAAAGCCGCAACAGCATCAGTGTCAAAAGAAAATCCCGCGCGGCGGTTCAAACTGCAGCGAAAGGGAAAAAAGAAGACAAAGCAGCAGCGAGTATAACGGCGGCCATAAAACGAGGCTGCGGAAAAATTGACGCTCGCATAAAAGAAGCTGCGAGACAGAGAGAGATGCGGGTATGCATAAAAGAGGTAACGGGCAGGTGCTATCGTACACATCGACAGACGCAGAAGCTAGTGTACGCTCGACTGAGCAGAGTTAAAATAATATCACGAGCACCAGCGCCATGGTTTCGTGGGAGGACATTACGCTGAAACATGGCAGCCACGAAACCCGGAAAAATTAGTCGACCTGTTCTAGGGTATAAATGGCGCTGTATTTCGCTATGTTTGGCTATGATTTTTCTTTTCGTTTCATCCGGACGCGCAGCTCAATCTTGTCCCTGCATCGGCTCGATGCCAGGTGTACTCTGATAGCAACGAGTACAGTGGAATTTCAAGCATGTGAGAATTGTCGTGCGCTCCTCTGCGTTAGAAGTTTCATTTAAATAATGGGAAAAAGGACGTACTTTTATCGCAAGAGTGCGAGTTATAGCTTGAATCTTTTATTAAGAAAGAAATATGCGACGGTAGGCGAGATTCATCGTTTAAAAAATGCAGAGTGACTTGCTATTCATATAACATTCTTCAGAAGTGGATTCCATAATGAAATGGCGTTTATAGCGAGATGATACAAGGGAGGAGATTTATATTAAAGCGGAGTTTATCATATGATTTATGGAGTAAAACGTATAGATATTGTGCAATTAACAAATGGTTTCTGTTTTCGACATTAGTGCATGGCTTGTTGTGGTGCAATAATAGATGCATTTTACATTAGAACAGTTTTCTTGGTGAGTTAAATAAAACACCAATTGCATAATATTCATAAAGCAAAAACGTAAATAATACCTTATTCAAATAAAGGAGGAGATTTTAATGATCTCTGGGAGTCATTTTATTACTATATTTTTTTTAATATAATGCTTTATTCAACTCAACTATACGTTATAAGGGTGCGAAAAAAATTGTTTTTCATTATAGTCCAAAAGTCGATTACGCAAGGAGTGTAATCAGGGAATTTGAATAAGAGAATAATAATTTAAACAGCTTTAATGTGTCGAATGAAAATTTGAATAAACGTTGTTTCCGCAGCTACAATATTACGTCGCACCGCAGCACACTTCATCTGCATAATGCGCGTACCTGTGCAGACTTCATTTTGCACTACTTCTAATAAACTTTTCACGTTCTTTTTTTCTGCAAAAATGAAAATTTCAATCTTAAAGTTATTTGAAATTCTTGGATAATATCGGGTGTCTTCTAAAGCACTTATCTTCAATTTAAATACAAATGAAACTCCTAAACGATTTCTTTCATACGTATAAGATCCTTTCCTATATAGATGTAAATGATATTGGACAAAGTTGAACTTTTTTCACTCCTCGCGAGATTACTTTATTACATCATTCTATTTCTTCTACTTCGGCCCAGTAGAGGTCTCTCCATTCACTTTCAATATAATTTCGATAAATGATCAAGAAAGGAGCTTTTTCAAAACTATTATGCCGAGAGAGAAGTTCGAAAAACTGTGAAATTGGACACTTATTTCTCACATTTGAATGTAATTAAAAGTCTCGGAGGTCATTGAGTAGCGTTAAGGAAGCGCCTGACGAAACTGCGATTGTTCTACTAGTTTAATGCAGATGAACTTTTCTACACTGGGTTAATTAAGTTGAATCGCATGCACCGGAACTTTTCTGCGGTTTGAACTTGTGTTTAAAATTTAATTATACGCAAGAACCTCCAAGGCTCGCTTTTGTGCGCTATTAATTGTTCATTAGCGAACAATTTACAGCGCTCTTGGTAAAATAGGCTAAAACAGATATCCGTTTAACCAAAAAAAAATCCTCTCGGATTACTGATAATTTTACAATAAAATTTTCGCAGCCTTCTAATTTCTGGGCTATTATATGACAGACGAGCTAAAATACTAGCCGTCCCATCAATGCGAAGCTAGCCCTCGGCGATGACGTTGCGCATTAAAAGGGTCTGAATGCAGATTTTATCGCTCGCCGACTTCTATCTCCCGTTATGTCCGCGTTTTATGCATCGGTCTATTGTCAATCTTATCGCTCAAGCGCCAGAGTCGTCCGTGTTCCGGGAAATTGTCAGTAAAGAAAAGAGAGCCCGACATAGCTGCAGGCGAATGATGCGCTTGCCCCCTGTCTATCGGTTTTCGTTTCGCAGCGAAGGTCATAATTCATAGATGGCGCAATCTAAATTATCGTCTAATCGACACTACTCGCAGACTATACTACGCTATTTCCCTCTTGTAAGTATGCGTGATCGATCAACTACTGGTTTCTTTTTCCAGCCTTGGCTTTTTCGATAGAGACTCCGGAGCGTTATTTTTTTACAGACATTGTAATACTAGTATGAGAAAATCTTTTTACAATCGGCAGTTATAGAGGAGTGAGAAAATGACAAATTTTCAAAAAGAGAGATCACCCGCGAAAAAATCGCCGAAACTGGGAAAATCCCAGCACTGGCCCGGTGTTAAAAGTGATATTGGCCCAGTATCGGTAGGCCAATGCTGGCATACCGACTCTGGGTCTATGTCGGGCCAGTAC
>UCOJ01002105.1:0-15606 GCA_900474305.1 Cecidostiba fungosa
CACACACACACACACACACACACACACACATTGTAATATTCTGTTTATTTGACGTCTTAGCTAAAATATATAGATCGTTTCTCGGTCATCCGGCAATTGGACAAAAAAAAAGTACCAGTAATATTTTGTTTCATTTTTAGGTATCAGAAATCGGTTCCCTAATTTTCAGTCGAATTCATTATTTATTCTAGAGGTCATAAACTCTCTTTGTCAGTTTTCTTTTATAAAAATAAAATTTAATCATTGAACATCCCTAATACTGAAAATTTTCGGGTGAGATGTCATGTCAAAATCTCATGATAAAAAAATCAGTGAAAAATATAAATTAGTTAGAAATTAATTTTCGCAGACTTTAAATAACTTCATAAATAAGTATTTATATATACACACAGAAAAAAAACCGCTGAAACAACTGAAAACTTCAGGAGAATTTACACTTGACGACTCGAGCAGAGAAAAAATGCATTAGACGCGGATTAGATGCGCAAAAGATTAAAACTCTCCCCACTCTACCATGCTTCGATGACATGCAAATAAAAATATGCAAATTCTACTGAAGTGAGTTCGGTACAGACTCAATGTTTTCTTTTCTTACACTTAATTAATTGATTAGTCTTTGAAGATTTTATTCGACCACCATCTCACAGTCTAGCAGAAAAGTGTAAATCGAATTTTGTTCTATAGAATTAAGCTTACAATATGTATAATCAATCTTTTGGCTCGATATGATCGCTAGAGTCTTTTTTATGTTAAAAACCTGATAACATAAGCGATAGAATATTCCACTTTTACTAGATTTGATGATTTTTTATTGACACACGAGTTCATCAGTCTTAATTAGTACATCGAGCTATACTAGAACAAATACAATATTAATATTTATATTTAATAGTACAATATGAATATTTATCAATTTGTTCCAATACTATTGCTATAGATATTAGTTTATATTACGTTAATAAATTAAAACTGATAACTTGGATCAGTCAAAAAGCAAGAAGTCAATTCTCTACTAGATGATTTATGGTCCTTTCTTAATTTTCTGATTATTGACTCGTAGTTAAAGTGCTCAAAATATAAGAAGTAGAAAAATACTCACGTCAACCAAACGAAAGAAATCAGCGTCGACAAAGCTCGATCACTTTTCAGTTCGGTTTTTATCGCATCAACCTAATAATTCCCCAGGATAATACGTCCGAACTCTATGATTCTTCTAGCAAGAATGCATTAGCCTACGGTCTCGAGCAATTTCATTTCGCACAGTTTTTCCTGCTACTCAGCGCGAGCGATATTTTATCTGTTGATAAGTAATGTGCATCGTGCGATAACGATCGGGGAGAAGGCCTTTTTGTATGTAGGTACTATGTAGCGTCTGTTGCGGAGATTTAACAATGCTATTTACAATCAGATGAGTTCGAATCTGCTATTTTTAGATGTCAATAGCGGGTATGCCTCATATCCCATATCTTACAAACAGTAGTTAGAAACAGCATTCCAAACATACAGTAATATAAGGTGTATGTTTTCGATACAACTCAAATCAGAGTAGGTGTCAAACGCGAGTCCATACGAGCGAGGATTTTTAGAGCTACAGCTGACTCTGTGTTATAAGCGAGCTACACTGGAAATCTTACTTGATATGCATTTGACTGATTTTATACTAAAATGAGGTAATTTTTATACAAAAACTGCAACATTATACTTGTCTTACTTTAAGAAATGTGACATTAAGTAATTAAACAATCTTCATCAGGTTATTAACAAATAACTCGAAATTAGATTTTGTAAAAAAATGTATTTTTAATTTTTACATAAATATCTAATGTATAGATAAGTCGTTTCAAGATATTTACAACTACCAGCTACCTTTTCTGAAAATAATCTTACAAAGTTAAAAAGATGATAACGCCACCTCCTCTATAGAAACTGTTATAAAACAAGTTATAAAATCTATCAACACAGCCTAAATACTGAATAGCAAAACCTTCAATTCTGTAAACTCATTGAAGTTCTACATTTTTTCCATTCTTTAAAATAGTGTTAGTTATCACTTCCCGTAACGTTGTTTCCTAAATAAGTGAGATGTTTTATTTACGTTAATGTAGAAAACATTTATTAAAAATGTATGGAAATTATTTTCACCTCTGATAACTCATTTTGAAAATGTTCAGTGTATTGTTTTACAATATGTGCATTATCATTTTGAACTGCTAAAATAGTTGTTAAGTCGCTTTCTAGCATTGATTTCCTTTTAGTAAGATCCGCCTTCATTTCTTCTAAAAGATTTTTCTGGGTCTGTATTTCTCTGTAATGTTAAAACGTTAATTATAAAAACTTGTAATCAAATATAAAATAGCTAATAGCTATTACACTGAGTTTTTTGTGATTATCATTTTAGATACACAAAAAAAACAGTCTTATCTTAAAATAAAATTACCTTTCTTTATCTTTGTATTGATTGTCTAATTCAAATAACAGCTGTTGATATCCTTCTTGATCTTCATCTTTTGAAATATTGCCAGATGAATTTATTTCCAAATGTGACCATTTAGCTATATCTGCTTTCAATAGGTTCAATTCCTTCTGCACGGATTCTAGTTTTTCAGAAGTTTCTCTAAATCAATCATAAATATATTTTATGTTAGTGAAAATAGTTAAATTATAGTATTTACTGTTTTCAATGAAAAATAAATAATTTACTTCAACTGTTTATAAGTTTCACTTCTATTTGTTGCAAATTTATCATTTATATCTTTTACTAGCTCTTGAGCATTTTCATTGTTCTTAATCTGTAATTTTTTTCGAGTAATTGAATGATTTAAAACTTGTCTTTCTTCCTTTTTTATTTCTAACACTTTTTTTAATTCTTTCGAACGTGCTGCATACTCCTCTGGAGACTTTACAATTTTAGCTTGCAAATCTTCTGTTTCTTTGTGTAACTATCGAGGAATTAATCAAGTAAATTATTATCGATTGTGGTATTAATTGAGAACTTAAAAATAATAAATACCTTAATTCCTTTAGCTTTGAGATCACTGCAGTTTCCATAAACGTCTTGATGTTGAATCATAACATCTTTTACTTGTTTTTCTAACTCAGCAGACCTTTTCTTATTTTCTTCAATTTCCAAACGAATCCTATCTATTTCTTGTTGCAACTAAAAAATGTATAAAGTATTTATATATTTTTGTGCAAAATAGTATACTGATAACTCAGAAAGTAGTGGATGTAAAACAAACTTACTTGCTGCTTTAATTCTAATTTATTTTCTCGATCATCGATCGTTGCCCCTGTCTTTGCTATAATAGCATGCTTTTTGTCTATCATTTCCTCAATATCCTTTTGCTGATTATTAAGTTCCACAAAAGCCATTTCATTTTCTGCCATGTTGTTCCTTACATAGGTCAAAAAGTTGAATAAAATTTTTATTTGTCTTCGCGCTCTCTTAGGACCTGAAATATTTAAAAGAAAAGTAATTCATAGGTCAATGAAGCTTATCGATAGATAATTATAAATTTTGTTCAATTGATATACCTGGACTTGTGATATCAGTTAGACACACATCTTTCAAAAATATTTCATTACAAACAGAAGACAAAGCTGAGTATAAATTTATAGCTTTGATTGCATCTGAAGCTGAGTCAGGACAAGAAAGACATTCCAGCTGATCGATTGTTGACTGAAAAATATTTCCATTGAAATGTAATATTGTAAAATTATTTACAGCAATATGGCTGACAACCCAACTGGGTAAATAATTTTCTCATACCTTGGATATCTGATTGCCATTGATATTTAATTTGTTCAAATACTCTGCTATAAGATATAACATGAAATCTTCTGTCGGGTTCTGAAGATTTTTCATATCCACCTGGATACCTGCTTCCTGCAGGACACTCTGCAAATTTTCGGGCTCCATCTCTTTGTATTACTTAGTTCTTGCGCAACAAGTTAGAATATAAAATTGTATTAAACTTATAAATAAAGAGTTTCTGGAATCAACTTTATAACCTACAATACGACCTATCAAATATTTTAGTTAGATAATTACCTAAAAATTCACAAAGTGACACTTAAACAGTTGTCTAAATTATCCAATTCAATGGTCAAAAACTTTCAATAAATTGAGGTAAGCACTCGTAACTTATAAAAGTATAAACAAAGCGCCATCAGATCTCACGCCGAGCCAAAACGCGTGAGCGGTAAACCATGTTCTATACATTTGAAATGCTGCCATTTCATTGGCTGTTACTAAAGTCAAAACAAATGTATCCTTCTTTCTAATTGGATAGCAACAATAATCAACCGCAAGCTTATATTTACAAAACTTAAAATTTAAATGATCAAATTAGATTCAACAACTTTATTCTTTTTTACAGATTTTTAAGTATGAGATAAATTACAAAATATATTTTATTTAATAAAATCATAATTTCGTAACGTTAATCAAACCATAAAAATGTTATCTAATAACTGATCTATATAATAAAAAAAATTAATTTACAATATATTATTATTTTCGTAGAAAGTGAGTGAGGTCTTTACGCAAAGTTTCTTCCTGAAAATAAATTAAAAATAAAAAAAAATGTTTTAAAAGACATTGCTTAACTTTTAACATTTTTAATCCAAATATATACCTCCTGTATTTCTTTCTTATAAAGAGCATTGAATCTTTTAAGTTGATCATCGTATTCGCTTTCATGTTCTAAGATTTTTTCATTTTCCATTTGAAGTTCACTTTTTAACTGTTGCTGCTTTGATTGTAAATTTTCCAATTTTACTTTTAACGAATCATGCTCTCTACGCAAGAAATTAAATAAAATTTCATATTATATAATTTAAAGAAAAGACGAATTATAAAAGGGTTATAGTTAGTATGTACATATTACTGTTGTTTTTGCCCAAGCGAATTGTGCAGCACTGATAAAACTTTTTGACTTTTTTCTAGCTCTATTGTTTCGGAAACGTCAGAGTCAGCTTTTGAGTCTCTTGGTCTACTGTCCAAGAAAGAAATCTCTTTTTTCAGTTGGTCGATCTGACTCTTCGTCGAACTTATTTCCGTAACAGTTTCTCTATGATAATAAATATAAATAGTTAGTTTACACATTATGCAAAATAGCGTAAATTTAAATTAATGTATTTGCATACGAACTTCAATTTTCGCATAAGTTCTCCTACTTTATTTGTTTCAGTGTTACTATATTTTTTTATCATTGCATCGGCTGTCTCGTTGCTTTCTATTTGTTTTTTCTTACGATTGATATTATCGTTTAAGATTTGTCTTTCTTCCATTTTTTCATTTAATATCTTTTTCAACTGTTTTGATTTTGTCATATACTCTTCTGGAGATTCAACAATTTTACCCTGTAGATCTTTCGTTGTTTTTAACAACTGAATAATAACAACAATCATAATGTATTATTCTTAACGTAAAATTTATCATTTAAAAGACGCTAATTATTAGGTGTACAACAAGCTTTATAGGACAGTACTTTGATGAGTAAATGTATTTGACTTTTTTTAAAATAAATTTTGAATTTTTGTAAAAATGTCCTAAAACTTATTTGTACATCTAATACATACTTTAATTGATATAAATATTTTCTATAGCTATTATAAATAAACTTCTTAATCTTACCTCTTGAGTTTTTATTTTTAAAGCGCTATATTTTGTAATATCTGCCTGTTGCTTGGCAGTTACTTCATCAACTCGTTTTTGCAAATTAATCGATATTTGTTTCTCTTCTTCCATGTGTAACTTCAATTCAGCTATTTGTTTCTTTAACTTAGAAAAATCACAATATTTAACTATAAACATAAGTTGGGAATAAAAACCTTATTATATATGCATGAAATTATTTATTATAGTTTTACTTGTTCTTTCTTTTCTAATTTCGTCTCTCTTTCGTGGATTACAGCGCCAGTTTTAATAGTTAATTCCGCTTTCTGATTTATATAATCTTGTATTTCTTCATGTCGATTATCCAATTCCAAAAACAACGGTTCCTTCTCCATTTTTTTGTTTCTGACGTAAATTAAAAAATTAAATAGCACTTGTATGCGTTTGCACGTTTTCTTGCATCCTATAATACGTTATTTTCCGAAAAAAACAAACAAACGTAATAAGAAATAAGTACAAAATATAAGACAATTAAGACTACACATTTTTGTTGGGTTTAAAAAAATACCTGCTGGACTAGTGAGATCTGTAAGCGAGAGATCTTTTAAAAAGATTCCCTCGCAGATCGTCGATAATGCTGCGTACAAATTAATGGCTTTGATACCATCCACATCAGCAGATTCTTCGCAAGAGAGACAATCAAGCTGTTCTGGTGTTGGCTGTGTAACATAAATTAAATTCAGTTGCATCTCTAAATTAAAATTTTCAGGAGTCTTACTAATTTATTTACCTTAGCAATTTGTTCGCTGTCAAAATGGAATCGTTTCAAATATTCCATCACCAAATCTATCATAAACTCTTCTGTCGGATTTTGAAGAGTTTTTAAATCCACTTCAATACCTGCATCCTGAAGAATGCTTAGGACGCGATGCTCCATATTTTTTATTACTTACTTATAGGAAACTTTACTTGAACTTATTCCTGCAACGCGTATAACGACATACAACTTTCCTATAACACTGTTCGACCTTTGATCAACGATCGAAAGACTCTCGCATGTTATTCTACCTGTTCTCGAGACATGTGTATGTCATCTATATATTCAGTATATGAACTTAAAGTGTTTACGAACGCACAAATCAAGCATCTCGACTCCAAATTTAAGCAATACGTGCAGAATTTGAATAAGTAGTATAGAATTCATAAAAAAATAAAAAGAAATTATTAAATCGTGCAGGAGATTGGTCGTGTACTTTCTTATACTTTTTTTGTGAAATTTTTAACCAACGTCAATAAGTTATTTGAAAAACCCTTTTTTACTTAAAATTAAATATTATTGCTTTGCGAAAAAAAAATACAAGCACGAAGGCGAATTCAAACAACCGCAAGTGCCCGTAATTTGATTGTCCTGATCATTGAATTTATTTCTCATATATACCTATATGTATATTATAGTAGATCGAACTAGAATTGAAATTGTTTGAATAATTCTGATAAAATATTTCTGAAGAAAATAGAAGTTATACTCATCTAACACTGATAAAATCAATATCAGTAAAATATAAATAATAACAGTAATACATAGTATAAATTATCTTATTTTCTAAATTCTTATAATTTCGAATTTGCCGTCTTTGTTGATAAGCTATCGCAATGTTGCATGCTAGGATAACGTATAAACAATTAAGAACGAAATCGAGATGAAATGAACTTTATTATCAGATCAAAGATCATATGGTACTTTCCATAGTTTTGCTAATATTTTTACAAAAAGCCGATTTCATTAATATTATAATCACGTGTTTGTTACGAACATTTTTTGTATAATCTTATTATATATGCAAATTCATATGATTTCTAGAAAAACTTTATTATACAGTCAATATTTTAAAATTCACAAATTATGCCCTAGTATGTAATGCAATATGTAATAACTTCTTAAAATAGTACTCTAAAAAATATGTGAATGCTAAATTAATTACAAGACGTAGTCCAACTCGTATCTTAGATACTGGTTCTTTGGGTCGTTCATTATTCTCGGATAGCCAGCAACTAGAGCATCTTGTCCACCGATGTACAATGAATTATATATCTTCCAATACACATCGCGAACTTTCCTTGCAGGATGGAATAGGCCCTGAAAAGAAAAATAATTCGTTGTCTAATATTACGTTTTTCATATCAAATTTTTAACAAAAATATTTAACCATGCATACCTGCAAAGTATACTGTAGTATTTTGATTGGCCCCAATGATACGCGTAAGCCGTCTACAGCATCCATAAACGCTTGTACTAAATGTGGCGAAGTTTCAAAAACGTTTGGCCATACGTAATTCAACAAATGAATCAAAGCATCCTCACAGCCAAATCCGTGTACGCCTAAGGACATGTGCTTGATTGCTGCACATGCTGTTTGTCTGTGCACCAGATCCCTAAATAAATTAAAGTAGTTTTAATTTTTGTACTTAATTAAATTAGTTTTAATTTTCTAGCAATAAAAAGTCGTACCTGTCCATTAGGGCATCTTCAAGTAATGGACTGACAGCGTAAATATAATCTTTACCCATCTCTCCAATATACTCAAATAGAAACGATAATGATTTTAAAACACCGTTTTGAACATTTAATTCTGGAACCCTGTACTCGTTCATAAGGGCTGGTAATACAGTGAATGGACTGCATGTTTCAGCGACAATAGCAATTGCTACAGTTGTGCATACACGATTTTGACGCTCTTGAACTTTTAGATTATTTAATAATGTTGCCAAGACATCGTGCGGACTGTAAGGTACAAAAATAAAATTTTGTAATCAACACAATTTTTCAATTATTTTTTTTAACAATGTACTATTGATGATATCTTACCCAATCGCCTTTGCAATATAACCGAAAGTATTTACTGTTGCTCTTCTAATAGCTTTCTTATGGGCCTTGAGCAACTCTAGCAGTTCGAAACAAATTCTCATCCATTCTCGTGCCGACACATACTCGGGCCCACGGTCGGCTATCCTTCCGACTAAATCTATACAATTTTCCTGCACCTATATAATAATAAACATAGACTATGTGAAAACAGGCTTGGATAAGAATATTTATCTTATTGATGAATATTAAAATTTACCTTTTCGTGTCTGTTCTTCAAAATAGGCGTCAACCTCGGAAGCAGATCTTTTATGGGAGGTGTCATTTTCGTCATTCCAATGACATTTACAATGCCTTTCAAGGCTCCTAGTATACTACCCAATACTTCGGGGTATTCTTCCCCCAAGTATTCATAAAGCACAACTCCTAAATGCCCCATGAGCTTTTCTTCTTGACAAGTCTTCATAACTACCGCGATACGGGATATCAGGTCAGCAGCTTGCTGCCTCACCTTGGCCGATTTATTATTAAGCCTCCACAATATCGTACCACAAATTTGAGGCAAATAAGGCTTTACACGTTTAGCCAATGTGTTCACAATTGTACCAAAACCGTTAAGCATAACTACATCCTAAAAAATAATGATAAATAAATTAGTTTAAGATATAAATAAACATAAATGGCATGCATATAAGTATTTATTTTAATCATACCTCTGTTGTCTGCTCCTGGAACGCGTACAGAATACCGTCGATCAGTTGTTCCTCAAGACGAGAATCAACGTCAGCTGCCCCAAGATTGCTCATGATTTTTTCGATAGTTTCCATTACCATCTTTCTGTACTGTTCGTTCTCATCTTTCAAATCATCTACGACTCGGTTGATGATTTCAGACGCCCCAACTTTATTTGCAATTTCAACCGTAGTATCAACAAGCTATAAATAAATAATATTATGATTTAGTGATATTAAATATCTAAAATTTTTTATTAAAATATTGAATATTAATTTTACCTGTCGATAGTTCCTACGATCTAGAGCCATTCGATGATTCCAGAAATGTTTAAAGAAATGTGGTAAGATTTCATCTTTTATATATTGGGCTTCAACACCATCAGTTCCACAACATTGTTTTACGACCTATATGAAAAAATAAAACAAATTAAGAAAAAGAAAAATATAATCTATTATAAAAACAATAATAATGTTAATTAATTAACCTTCAACACAATCTTCTTCATTTCTTCATCTGGCGACTGAAATTCTCGGATTAGAATTAACATTACTTCTCGAGTATAGTAGTTGGCATACTCAGCGTCCATTAAAGGTATCAAATAGCCAATGGCTTTGAGAAAAGCTGCCAGGCCTTTGCCTCTATGTGTACGAATACCTTTCCACAAAGGTTTCAATACTGAGTCGAAACTTTCAATACCGTACGGAGTGGCTGCCTCAGCCAATGCCGCTATAGCCAATGCAGTAATAGTACGAACTTTTTGTTGCTCATCCACCAAACCTTCAATTTAAAAATTTAAAAGTTAATAAATGAATTTTGAATCTTTGCTCTTTGGCATTAAAAGTAAAATTCATCTTACCATGCTCAATAATTTCAACCAAACTTTTCAAATGAGGTAAAATAGCACACCCCATTAGAATTGCTATTTGTTGAACGATCTTTATACCCGTGTGTCTCGCTTGCCATGATTTTTTACTTCTGCACACAGCTTTTAAGAAAGGCAAAAGAGATGGAATCCCTAAAGCCGACGCGACTACAGCAAATGCTCTGGCCGTTGTATTTCTGACATATTCGTCAATATTATCAATATCTGGTCTCATAGTAGAAATCATAGTAGCCAATCCCGCAGCTTTTGCCAAGTTCGAAATGATCTCTCTGCCTTCCACGCGGGCATAATAATCTTCGTCAATCAGCAAAGGTTCAATAACGACGAGAATCTGTAAAGAAAGTCATTTTGTAAAATGAATATCTACTATGTAATACCTAATTCATAACCTTTTTCATAAGATAACAACTTACCTTGTGTACATAAGGCCTAACCAAATCATCCAGTTTGTATAAAATCCGATCAATAACCTTAACCAGTAAATGTCTCTCTTGATCTTCTAATGTTGGAGACATGAGAAGAGGTAAAATTTGATTGAACAATGCACCAGCACCGAATTCCCTCGCTTTATCCGTTATTTGCCTCAAAGCAGCTTTACGCATTGGTGGTGTCCCGTTTTTAATTTTTAACAATAACTTCATGATCTTCCTTTCTTTCTGCTCCTCTGGACTAAGTGATTCTTCATCAACATCCACCAACAATTTATCAAAGTACTGAGCATCTTCTGGCTTCATAAAAGGCAAGTTTCCTTTTGGTTGATTTTCTATTAATTTAGAATTTTTATCTTCTTGCTGAATGAAAAATCCTTGTGGTGTTCCAGCAATAGGTGTGGGGGTAGCTGTAAGCTTTCTCGCAGGTGTTCTAATGGGCACGTAACCTAAATGAGAAAAATAATTAATTATAATTAAAATATTTGTCTTTTTTCAGAATCATGGGAACATCTCAAAGAAATACTTTACCTGCAGGAGGTTGTAATACTTTATATCCCGGAGGAAACATCGCGTCGAGCTCATCGTCTGATAAGGGACGATTTCTCTCGTCTATTTCCCTTTCCCATCGGTAAGCTTGAAGCTGCTCGGGTGTCATTGACATGAGATGCCCGGGTGTTGGAGTAGCCATGCCCATGGCTTTTGAACCAGTTGGTGTAGTGCCACTGGGTGTCAAAATAGAAGTTTGATGTGGGGTAGTCAAAGGCGTCGCTGGAGTCTGCGGTGTCATAGATCCGGGAGTTTGAGTAGGAGTTTCATCCCAACGACTTCTTCTTTTACTCGCGGACGGCGTGGGTGTTTCTTGTATCAAATCACCAGCTACTCTATCAGTCCTCGGAGTCTCGGCCCAACCGCTGCCGTGACCAGGGGTTTCTATTTTAACATTTACATTTTATAATTGAATACATATGAGATTTTTTAAATTTTTCGCAATTTAATTCACGTTTATTACCTCTTTCTGTTTTAGGAGTTTCGTCCCATCTATTTCTTCGACTGGAAACTACTTTTTCAAGAGGAGTTTCTCTCCCCGGGGTTGTTGCACCCGGTGTCGCATGTCCAGGTGTTGCATCCCAGATTCGTGTACTGACTCCTGGTGTAGCGCCAGGAGTTTCACCTCCTTTGCCATGGCCGGGAGTCTCATCCCATCTTACAACAGCTGGTGTGACCTTAATTTTAATAATTTGATATTAGTGAAATAACAATTTTTTACAATCACTAATATTACATTCATGTATATCTACATACGTCTGCATTATCCCATGATGTGGGGGTTGTTGCTGTGCCAAGCCCCACTGAGGGCTTTTTAGAAGTTGGTGTATCATCTGTTTGATCCCAACGACCACGTTTTTTGGGAGCTGCTTTTGCTTCTCCATTTGTTTTAAGAGTTCCATCCTTAGCTTTTTCAGCTATTTTCTTACGCAGCTATTAATAAAATAATATTGGTGTTATGATTATTAAATTGGTAAAAAACGATGATAATTAATGCTGCTTATCTTGTTGCTTACCTCAGACTCTTCTAATTTCAGGAGCTGTTATTTCATAATCTCTGTGTATGTCCTTGAGCCACCATCTGGAGTCTTTCCACCTGTAATCAAGAAATAAAAGTCGAAACTTGAATAAATAATGTTACAAAGTTTAATTGTTTATCTGACTGAAATCTCCTAATCATTTTGAAATGAATCTAGATCTTTATGCCCTTAGAATATCGAAAGTATATTCCAAGTATAAGCTACTGAATCAACTTGTATGTACTTTACCCGCTTGAAGAATGCAACAAGTTAAAAAAGGCAAGAAGAATTGCAACCTTATATTGTAAAGCAGATAAAATAGTTGCATCAGTAGCTGGCATACAATTATACATACGTGGAGTTTCGGTGCCACAGGGAGCACTGCCTGCTCATGTCATCCAGTTTGTAAAATACTTGACATCTAAAAATCAATTCTGATTTCGTTATTTATAATTTATGCACTCAGACCATTCGTACTGATTTATAGGGCTTTTTTCTACCAGAATGATAAGATAAAAAAGTTCATGTCTACAGTTAGAAGGACACTAGACAAACCATCAAATGTTAATGGTACTTGCAGTAACAGCATAAAAAAAACAGTTTAAATTTACAGATTTACAGAACATATTTACGGATCAGTATTCGTTAATAATAAGTATTGATAAAATAAGTATAAAACACGAAAAACGGTTATCAAGCTACGAACTATAATATATTTTAAAAAGTTGCAGGTAAAGTAAATTGGAAGTACATTAATGAGAAAATAGGCAATAAAGACAAACAAGATGAAAGTAATTACTTAAAATATATCAACGATGAACAAAAAATTAATAAAAAAATTGTAAACTTCAAGGAAATAGGCACATTCCATAAACAATTATTTTTGGAAGTAGGGAAAAATTTTAACAAAAAAATTAAGAAAACTCAGAAATTAAATTATCCCCAAGAAATAAAAAGACAATACTAATTAAAGATACTAATAAAAAAGCTATTTGACTATGGTATAGGAGGATAGGTGTATGATTTACTTGACCAAGGGGCGCGACAGCGCCGTGTTCGCGAATAAAAGTATACGAAGTATACTACACGACTTTGATACTGGTTTTCTAACTTCAAGAACAATTCTACATAGTAACCTTACTAATAGAAAACAAAAAGTCAAAATTAAAGATACAGTTAGGAAATAACCACAGGTATACCACACAAAACTAATCTAAGTCAGGTTCTATTCATTCTATACATTAGTGACTTATTGCTTTTCAGAGCCAGTATTCTCTTTAAGACAAGAACCTTTATCTTTATCACTGAATTTTCAGGTTTAATGGGTGGATTTTTACAATTTAGATGTATAACCTTTGACTTAGGATCCAGGAAAAGCAGATGATTCCACATGTGCAGATCGTCACTAAGTTTGGAAAAAACGCAGGAATTAGTACATATACTTGGAAGAAACACTCATTCTCGTCATTCAAACCAAAATTTAATGATCACACGCATCCTCTTTCTTGTCATCCAACTGCATGACAACTACTGTGATTAAATATCTTATTGTATGCATTTACAATTCTACATCTTATACTTAATAAAATAACAAAAACATCATTTGATTTTTATGAAAACAACATTCTTTAACATAGCAACTTCTAAAATTGATACTTATATTTTACATTAAAGATATTAATTAAGTTATAGTTACGATCACCTAAAAAAAAGTGATTTCTATGTAAATGAGAAAATACAAAACTTTTGTAGGATAGAACTATACTTATTGTTACCAAATAAGAGAAAGTGCAGTTGCCTATATTTTTTAATATATTAATATACCTTAAGATTAAGATTTAACAAAACATCTATACTTATGTAACTGCAGAAATGAAAAATAAATATAAATGTCTTGATAATGCATTTCTAATGCAATAATATTTACAGTGTTTCATAAATTTACTAAAAAAATTTTTAATAGAT
Organism: Cecidostiba fungosa; assembly: GCA_900474305.1. Lineage (NCBI taxonomy): Eukaryota > Metazoa > Arthropoda > Insecta > Hymenoptera > Pteromalidae > Cecidostiba > Cecidostiba fungosa. The sequence continues at coordinate 14,063 of UCOJ01002105.1, forward strand.
TCAGCAGTTAATTTTATTGAGAAATGTTTAAGTATTTTAAGTACTGCAGTTATACAAAAATTATAGTTAGAAAAAATTGAGATGGTTGCAAAATGCATGAGCTTAAAATATAAGGAAATTGTAGAAACTATCAACTTTTTAGAAGTAGCTGTATTCGTTTTAAATTATGAAGTGATAAAAATACTAACCTTCCGCAAATGGATCAACACGGTCTGGTGAAATAATCATCCGTCGCCTTTTTTGTCTATATTCATCTTCTCTGTCAGCAATCGTTGGTCGTCTTCTATCCGCGAAGGGATCATAGTCTTTTTCACTCTGGGAATATGGATAAGCATGTTTTGTGAGTTATTGTTACGAGTGACCATAGAATATAAGAAATAAACAAATGCGTCAGCATCATTATTTCTCACCTGGGCAACATCATTGAGCAAAGCAGCTGGAGCATTAAAACCCCTCTTGTTTGTACTGAATGTAGTTGGTTCATAGTCCTCATCCTGTAAATAAACATAATATTTAAAATCATTGCATAGAACAATTAGAATGAAAATGCAAATACATTCATGACTATACTTACATCGACTTCATCATTAGCTGCAATGGATGTGACATATCCCTCAAACTTATTATTTGTCCCATCGTAAATCTCTTGATCATAGAATCCAGTCTTGCCTAGAGCTACCTGCTCTTCTCCTACAGCATTGGCTTGCACATTCTTCTTTTTCTCCTGTATCTCGCGAATTTGCGCCTCAATATCTAGAAGAGAATAAAAAAGGTGTGAGCCCTCCAGGTGTAATCTATCTTCATACAAACAAAATGATAACCTCCGAATGTTTAGGTTACGTTAGGAGTATGAATGGAGAATCCGTTAACCCGTCTTCTAGCCTTACAGAAACGTCAAAAGCAGCGGGTACAAGTATTTATTGCGGTAATATAATACAGATGTAACTTCATATTTTTATGTAGAATGTGCTCAGACGACATCAGAGTAAAATATACAATCCTGTCTATGTAGCTTAGTTGCCATGAAGTTATATTCTCGCAATAAAACTACCTATATTAAATCGTCGCGTTGCAATGTATTTAAGGTAAGAGAATCTCGAAAATGTATAAGTACCTTCCCGTGTCCGCGGGATTTGGTGTTGGTCCATGTTTGTGTCTTGAGGACTGACGCCTCATGCCCTGCACCACGTCTTCTGCACTTGTCGAAAGCTATGTAGGTATAGGGGTCACACTTCGAATTCTTGCGGACGAGAGAACGTGGAGACAACTGCGTTGAAATTTGAAATATTCAAAAAGGGACGAATAATACATGCATATATAATGAGTGCACTACAAGACACGCACTAGGTGCACTGCGAACTTTTCGACATCGGCGAATCTTCGCGACGCGACGTGAGTTCGTGCATGTGAAGGCGATTAGCTGCGGCAACGAAGATAGACCTTAATAGAAGCGCAAAGCCCCATACAAAAGTGAGGCACCCCGAGCGCAAGTACGCACCCCGACCACGCGCAGCGCGACAGTCGAATTCCAACGTTCGGACGGC
>UCOJ01002106.1:0-15758 GCA_900474305.1 Cecidostiba fungosa
TATATATATATATATATATATATAAATAAGTATATGCTTAAATACGCTTGAGGAACCTTTACAATTTTCAATTTTTTTTACACCGTCGATCTGCTTTGTGTGTACCAGCATAAGCGTAACAGCAGCCTGGTACACACAGTCCGCATAAGTGTAACAGCAGTCCGACGCCAAGTCAGCATAAGCGTAACAGCAGTCTGACTCTTGCTTATTTTTTTTTTCGCAAAGATCGATTAGCCGTAACTGGTGATACCGCTAAGACTCTTAGCTGGGAGGTGTAAAGGCAAATGCCAAAATCAAAAGGTTCCAAAGCTAATAGATTATTAAGACAACTAGCTAAAACTTTTGAAATCCCTAAACATAAAAGGAAACAATTTTATTATAACGTACTCAGAATTGGCAATGACAAAATTGAACAGATACTAGCTATCAACAACTCGTTTGTAAACTCATTGTAACAAAATTTTGTTTTTGTAACAAATTAATATTATTTTGCAACACTATTTTATTTGCAAATATTTTTTTTATTGAGAAAGTAGTGATTAATAAATGATACCAGATCATGTCACATCTCCCTTTCATGAAATAACACGTGCAGAACTAGAATCAATTATTTATAGACTCGACGAATTAGAGGAAATTGACTTCGAAAGATCAAACTGCATATATCGATTAGAAGAATCAGTAGCATTCATAAGAAATAAACAGCTACAGATACGCCAGGTTCTACGTCGGTTAATGGCACTTACTTTAGAAATACTAAAAGTTGTGCAAAAACAATAACCTAAAATAATCGATAACGTGTTAGCGAAGTTGACTCAATCATTTGAAAAATTAAGTATAAGTTAAAAATTATAAAATCATTTTTCTATTATCGCAATTTATTTTTTTTTCCTACACGGAAGCACTGTCTACCAACGTATATACAGTCAGCAACATTGAATTACAATCTATAGACATTGGACTAGTAATTAATATACCAGTATTAAAAATTAGATTTTCTTCAAAACCTCTTATACTTGAGAAAAACGTTTTAAACGTTAATATAGAACACGAAATCCGCGTAAAGTACAAAACTTTATTGACAGATTATACTAAAATTCTCGAACACATCTTTGAATATATACAACCCGAACTCGAATCGGAAATTCTCGATGTCATCATCGAAGGAATTTCAACACATAGTACATAAATTACAGATGTTTACTTTATTTTTCACAATTTTTATCATTATCGGTATAAGTTTAGTTCTCGTAAAAATTGGTTTAATTACTCTGATTGACAATTATTTTTTACATTAAACACGTCTTCTTTTGTAAACAACAAATTTCGATAATTTGAAATTTATCTTTAACCAATAACTAAGAAACAAGCAAGATGGTTAATAATAACCAACCACAACCCGACAATGCGGTCGCCAACTTAACGCATCACCAAAGCATTACAGATGCACTGCTTACTACTATGGGTGAATGCATGGCTGTACAACAAGCCTTGTTAATATACCATTTAAATCATTTATACAAGATGTAGAAAATGGAGTTAGTATCTGCCCAGCAGGCATCCAAAGTTCATTTTTTAAGGGTGTCGTTGGAAAACTGCGAGACGCCGCACGAGACGCTGTAGGCCATACTGAAATAACTACAATAGAGCAACTAAAAAATGCGTTAAAAGAATATTTTGCACCTAGGAAAAATTATTCACATTATTGTGCAGAGTTACAAGCAGTTAGAATGAGGCGATAAGAAACAGTAATGGAATACTATAGCAGAATCAAAAAAATCATAGACAGTGCAAAAGCATCATTAAATGAAAAATTTAACGCAGAACAAGTCCCCCATATGATTATCATGTTGGAAGGTATAGCCCTAGAATCATTCAAACGAGGCTTATCCGACGATTTGTTATATGCAATAAGTGTACAATAGCCTACTACGTTAACCAACGCTCTTAAAATTGCACAGAGAATTGAGCGAGATATGACCGGCTCCAGCAATCGCAAGGGACTTATAAATATAATGAGATCTGATTCACCCGATCGTCATGTACACTTCAAGGACCAAACCGTATATCAGGAACGAATGCCATGACAAAGCAATGCAGAAGAAGAAAGATACGACGACAATCCGACAGTACCAAGAAAACAGTTTGACATAAATCCTAATAAACACACAGAACAAACAAAATATAAAACTTATCGTCAAACTACTAATAACAATGGATACAGAAATAGCTATCAAAGTTTCTACTTTAATAGCTATTTCTGTATCCATGTTATTGAAGTCTAGTGCGACAATACAGCACGCAGCCAAACTATAATAATGGAATGCAAGCCCAACAACAACCGTTAAATTTCCCTCAACCTCAAATACCGTTCCAATATATGCCACAGAATTTTACATATCCTGCTTATCAACCAATGGGATTAATGGCACCACCGACTTACGCAACACCGTATTTTGACGGAATGCAACAGCCTTTTATAAGAACAAAATCCCAGGAGAATTTAAACGAGCAGCGGGCCCGGCAAGCAGACGCAGCGCCAAGCCAGCAAAGCCAGGAGCGTCCGCCAACAGTAAAATTTTTATTAGTGGAGGAGCTACAGAAGAGTGTAACGGCAGAGCCGCAGCACCCCTAGTAGTCTTAAACGCCCCGGAACTCAAGTCACTGTCCAAATTTCTAATAGATACAGGAGCCGAGATAAATTTAATACACGTCTCTTTGCTGAATCCTAGAGTGATAATAGCTGGACACGGAGCAATGTCCGAAATCGGAATAAGAAGAGATAGTTTAACTATCGCTGGATCAACAGAAATAATTTTCTTTGATAAACCAATAAAATTTCAAGTGTTTACAGATAATTTACCATTACCTGTCAAGAGCATAATAGGAGTAGATTTTTTTAAAAATGAATCAGCAGAAATCTCATTTCATCATAATGCATTAATAACAGCATCCCAGCCAATTCGTCCTATAAGATTCACTAATTTTGAATATAGAAAGCCGAAATCAACCAAGTATATCTTGCAACTTAGAACGAGAAAGGTAATAAAAATAAATTTCGAACCTACAGAGCTACAAACTGGATATTTACCTCGATTGAAAACACCCGACAATATTTTTATTGGAGAAGGATTAGTAACAAATAATAATAACGAATGTTACATAATGGCGATTAATACTTATGAAAAAGATGTAGAGATAGAGATACCGGAACAATATTTAGAACCATGTATTTTTATGGATTCAGAAGATTTTTTCTTATCAGATTACAGCGACACAGAGCCTATTGCCCCAGAGGATAGATTAAACAAAGTTATAAATTTATTACGGCTCGGTAATTTTAATAACGAGAAAAGAAAACATGTAATTAGCATAATCAAGGATTTCTCGCATCTATTTTACTTACCCGGAGATCAATTGCCAGCTACAAATGTTTTAAAACATTCCAACAACTGATGAAACACCGATAAATGTTAAACAATATAAAGAGCATCCTGAAAATAAAGAAGAAGCCAATAAACAAGCGACAAAATTATTAGAAAAAGGTATCATAGCTCATTCAATGTCGCCCTATAACAGCCCAGTACTGATCGTACCCAAGAAGCCTGATTCGAAAGGTCGACCTCAGAAAAGAATGGTAATTGACTATCGCAAACTAAACGAAGTTACAAAAGCAGATGCATATCCGATTCCTCAGATTAATGACATCTTGGATCAACTAGGCGGCTCTAAGTATTTCAGTATTTTGATCTTGCCAGCGGATATCATCAGGTAAAAATGGACCCAAAGGATCAACGTAAAACTGGCATCCAAACAACAAAGAAATCAGCGCTTGAGAAAAATACGGCAAATCCAAAGGTAACGAAAACAGTAACTCTTACAAAACCAAAGGCCATCAAGACAAAACCCCCCGACATCGATACAGATTCACAGCCATCCACCAGCACATGTAGCAAAACTCAGTGCAAATCTTTGCTAGAGAAAAATGCTCCTAAGGTTATATGACCATCGAACTTTAGAAAGAGAGTTACGTTCAGAGATTCTCAAGAAACAGAAACCGTACCAGAAACTTTTACACCAAGAGCACGAGTAAGCAGTTTTCCTCGCCTAATACAGGAACGACTACCCTTGATGAAACCTTCGTCTGCATCAGAAGAAGAGAGAGACAAAGAACCACAAAGGCCTAAACAAAACAAAAAAATAAAGGTAATAACACCGCCTCCTGAATCAACAGACGACAGTGCACACAGTAACAATGAGTACTGGTGGGACAATGAACAAAATAGACTACAAAGTTTATTAAATCGTGGTCCATTAGCACGATCCACCCCAATAGACATTAACGACTGGTCTGATAGTGACAACGAGGAAGACAACAGGAAATCTCATACAAATCGTTTACCTTCAGTATCCGAAGAGGATGAGCAAACAGAATCAGATGCTGACTCTGATGAATCAAATACAGAAACAGATAACGACGCAGTTCCAAATATCATACGCGTATCAGATACAATACCACCCGGAATATTTTATCCAGAATTTCGCCAGTAAATTACAGGTAAAACTAATTAACCAAGCATTAACAAACAGTAAGGATAATATTTTACACTTTACCTCGGAGGATTGTGAATTCACAACACCAGTCTCAAAATTAGTCCTAGATTTAGGAAAAAAAGATAAAAATGATATAAAAAAGAGTAAACCAAAACGAGGTCAAGTCATAATAACATCTAGGGCCTCGACTAAAATACTAACTCCTATACTTATACAACACCATTTCGATGCAGTAACTGAAACGGATTTAAACAATGTTTTAACTACCCTAGCGGACACAATCACGGAACATAATATTTCAAGTATACGAGTCTCAAAAGAACATGACTTAACTGATAAAATAACATTTTCTTCTTTCCTGAATATCCTCAGCGACCGCCTTAAAAACTGCGAATGCACGACATACGTCTGCTACGGATCTTGTACCATACCTAGCGAAGATAATCGAGAAAACATTATCTCAGAGTATCATGATAGTCTAGTAGGAGGTCATAGATGTATTACTGAAACATATAGACGAATAAGAGAAAAGTTCTACTGGGATGGGATTAAATCAGACATAACTGAGTACATAAGAAATTGTCAAAGGTGTCAAGAATTAAAATTGGTCAGAGTGAAAAATAAAGAACCTATGATCATCACTGACACCCCAATAGAACCCTTCGATAAAATATCAATCGACACAGTCGGCCCATTACCAACTACCCCTGACGGAAACAAACACATATTAACAGTACAAGATAATCTAACAATGTACTGTATAGCAGTACCAATACCAAACATAAAGGCAGAAACAATAGCTGATGCATTAGCAAGACATGTAATTACACTTTACGGTGCACCAAGAGTGATATTATCGGATAAAGCACCCGCTTTAATTGGCAAACTTATGCAGGAATTAGCTCAAATTTTTAAAATCAAGCAAGTTACCACTTCTGGATACCACCCTCAATCTAATGGAAGTCTAGAACGAAGCCATTTAGTACTAATCGAATACATTCGACAATATTTAGATGATTTTGAAGATTGGGACAAAATTTTACCATTCGCCATATTCTCTTATAATACGAGTGTACATGAGTCTACAAATTTCACACCATTTGAATTAGTATTTGGAAAACCAGCAAGAACACCCACGTCATTTCCTGTCGACAAAAGTGAAACCTACACGTCTCACATGACGGATTTAATAAAACGAATGAACCATATCCATAGTTTTGCTAGTGACTCCCTTATTAATTCAAAATATAAATCCAAACGATATTATAACAGAAACACAAGGTCAAGTAGCTATAAAATCGGTGATCTTGTCTATATAATAAAAGAACCCAGAAAAAATAAATTAGATAAAATGTACAAAGGACCTTATCAAATAATAGAAGTTCTCGAACAAAATAATGTAATACTAGAAGATGAAAATGGCAAAAGAATTCTAAAACATGTAGATAAAATCAAGCCAGCTTATAGCAGAATTAATTCTTTTACAGATGAGGCTTGAATTGATAATTGTGTCAATACTATTGACCGTCGGAACATCAGGAGTAGAAAGATATTCTATCCAAGAGATACCACACAATCCTGGAATATATTATGAAAGAATGGTTGACATTAGATTTACGCAAGTCGATTGGAAAATTATCGTATATCTAGACGTAACTCATTTATAATTCAATGTTTCACATATGAACTATACACTTCACACTATGAGATTAACATGCCAAGAACAACAGTATTGGTGCGATACCCTAACAACACGTATAGCATACGCGAATCACGAGATACAAAAGGTCAGTCGTATCTACAATGAATTAATGGAAACAATAAGTGAAATAGAGCCATTGGACCCAACAGTAACACAAATCCCGAATTCAATAACGAAACGAAGCGCTCCTCTTGGATTCATAGGAAGCTTAAGTTAGAGAATACGAACTAGAGATGATGCACATATTGTCAAATACAAATTTTCGTCAATCGAAGCACAGTTCAATGAAACAAGGAAAATTTTAAATGAAACTATCCAAGAATATCGCATAAATCTAAGGAAATTAAACGATCTTACTGATATGTGGCATAAACACAACTTTACTAGAGTATACACTAATTTCATATCTGAATTAGAAGCTGCTCTTTGCTTGTACGAAAATACCTACCAAACTCTGCTAGACACAGTACGCGCAGCTAGAAGAGGTCACCTTCATCCATCACTTATCACAACAGAAAGATTACAAACAATAATCAGACAAATAATGGATTCACATCCTAAATACGAATTCCCAATACCAATAAAACATGCCAGAACTGACAAATTCACAGAATTGGCTGCAGCAAAACTAGGATTAAGGAATAATAAATTTTTACTCGAAGCAACAATTCCTATGCTTACTAAGTTTATTAGTGAGTTATACAAAATGCACCCAGTACCAATATCACAACACGAAGATCACACAGCATCCGCCTTCATTACTCCACAAGCATCTTAGTCATGACAGAATCCTTAGTCATGACAGAATCCTTAGTCATGACAGAATCCTTAGTCATGACAGAATCCTTAGTCATCATCCTTAGTCATGACAGAAGAGCATATAGCTTCATGTCAGAAGACATCCTCAACAATTGTAAAATTACTGCCCACTACAGAATTTGTTCTCAAGACCAACCAGAATATGAAGCAGACGAAGACATAGCCTGCGAATATTTGTTATTAAAACACCCATACAAGGAAAATTTAAAAACATGCATCATAAATTACGTACCTAGACAAATAAATCACTGGATACATTAAAAATCAATAGATGCCTGGTTATACTCCTTACCCGTACAAACCGACATTAAAAACTTATGTCCAGGAGAAAAACAGGATATACTACAAACAAAAGGAATAGGAATTTTAGAAATCCAGCCTCGTTGTGTAGCAAAACAAGATCACACAACATTAAATGGCATACAAAACCTAGGAAGCAGTGAAGAATTTATATATAACCCAAAATTATCCTTAAATATCACAGAAATAGATCACTCATTTTTCCATAAATTAAAAAGAGTAAACACACCTTATATTTCTCGACAATTAACCCTAAAAACGATTTAACACCAAAATCACAACTAACATTGGACAATATAATTGATAAGTATGGCGACTTTATCGATCAACAAGAGTATCATACTAAACATAATTATCTAACATATGTTCAATAGCATCATCAATAACTCTAACAATTTGCATAATCATTATTCTAATATCACTATGTGCAATATGTCCCAAAATAATAAAGAGCAAGGAAACGCTAAAGAAAGTAACGACAACTATGACTGTGAAGTACACCCAATTAATTGTGTATACCATCCGCCACAACCATGTACTCGAAAGAGTCAACCGCAATCATACATTGATGAGACTAACGATGAAGAAGAGCAAGAAAAAGAGCAAGAAGAAAATTGAAGTCATAATAAACAAAAACAAATAAGCATAAACGGGAGTGGACATGTTACACATAGTTCACACGCCACATTGCATGCACCGCTTTTACGCTGCACTAACCTAACTAACATTGCTTTTGTACTCGCTTGCGAAATATTATTGAATATATATAGTAAAATTTTATTGGTTTTCTCCACAGGGTAAAATGCAAAAGTCAGTAATAAGAATAACATTGATGTTAATCGCTATCTACAAGGGAATCTATGCCTACGAAGTAAAATATTCTCCGAATAATTCAGGACTATATTTTGAATTCTTGGGACATATCCATAACGCCGTAGATCAATATACATTCACAACGAATATAGACACAAATATAATAAAAATCAACCAAACCGAAATAGACAAACAAATTCATGAAATGTTGGTAAAATGCAGTGGATTCCATATTGAATGCAGAACCATAAATTCAAGAATTAATTATATATCAGAGAAATTAGCAATAGCTATCGAATTGTTCAAACAATCAGATAAAAGGGATAGTAATACAACAACAATACAAAACAGATATTTTCATCACTTACACAATGCAAGAATAGTAAATCAAAAGGCAAAAACTATAAATAATCTACACATAATACACCTAACGGCATTACAATGCAAGAAAACAAATTAATAAAGTTGCAACAACAAGTAGAACGTATCTACAACCTGGCAATGGCAAATAATACCACAGAAGAGTTTGAAAATCTAAACCAAGCCTGGAGCGCCACAACTAAGATGTTAATAGAATCATACGTAAAAACTTATAGGGAAGTATTACAAATAAAGGAAACAGCCAAAAATGGAATAATTAGTAAGTTTTTACTGCCTAAAGAAGTAATAAACCGAATCACAGCTATATTAAAATACGAAAAACCACACCTGAAATTGCCAAAAGTCGACGTTTATTTAACAAACCTTAATAAAATAATTAAAATCAACATAAAAAGAGATCGAAGCATTGAATTAATAATTACTATACCATTGTATAACAACGAAACCCAAGAATTGTACAAAATGATACCAATAGAAGTACCGCAATTAGACAATACCTGAGCAACAATACAAACAGCAAAGGAATTTATAGCAAAGTCCGAGAAAACAGCTATACACACATTTTATAGTCAAAACGAATTAGATAATTGTATATTTATAAATCAAGACTATTATTGTAAAGAAGAAATTGCAATCAGAAGAATTCAGTCCTGCGAATTAAGCATATTAACGGATAATTCAAACATCGACTGGAGCACATGCAATATTAAAAAAAGGAATAAAACCACTAATTTCTGGACTCAAATAAAATCAATAAAAGATTAGATATTCTCTACAAATATGGAAACGACAATTCCTATCGACTACAACAATCATAAGGAAAAACTAGTAATAAAGGGATACGGAATATTAAGCATGGATTCAAACTGTCACGCCATCACAGAAGCTAACATCATTACGAAAATTGATAAATCACTTACAAAAAAATCATTATTTTTTCAAGTCTAAATTTAAGGTTTTCAAATTTAACTTCAAGCCTGGAAAGTCAACAAAAATTTTTAGGTTTACCAAAATTTTTAAATTAGCCTTATTTAACAATATTGATAATAACAATATTTCTTATCTTGGTAATAACAACCATAATTTACAATATACGCGTAATAGCTTTCAATCGTCGCGTCTCTGGAAAGGCTATTATCTTATTTAATGATTGCGAAGTACAAAAACGATCAGTCACCACAATGACTGATAATCATTTCGTGGCTATCTTATCAATGAAAAATAACAATGATTGCACAAACCTACCATTACTACCGACAACGCAAAAATCCGAAATTTACGAAGTACCAGCACCTTTACTGCCAAAGAAGAAGTCAAAAAGCATTATAACCGATCCCGAATCCAACTATATTACTATGTATCCAATTGTCTCAACTCCACGGCCAATAATAAAGGAAGACAATCAAACTACAACGGATGTTCAAGAAACTAGATCAGTAACAACTTATAGAATAGCAACGATACCCGAAGAAGAAGAACCAACATCAGAAGACGAAAGGAATTCATGATATAAGTAAAATTTTAGGTTAAAATTAACAAAAATTAGGTTAAACTAACAATTATTTTAAGCCTTAGCGTAAAGTCAATTATAAAATTCAATTTTGTATGACGTTCAATTCAAATTTATTAAATTAAGCACTAACGTATTAACTTTATAATTAATAAGAATAAGGTAAAGAATAAGTTAAAACACAATGGTTAACATTTTTAATCTAACTATTATTCTTAAAAACAACAGTATAAATTCTTATGGTACCTACATACACAACACAACAATTTTCAAAGCACTCTATATACATTTTTGTTTGAACACTGTCATAAATTGTTAAATTATAAAAAAATAGTCGACCCAAACAGAAGGCGTCTGCCTCAGAACCATACGTGCCTTCACGAAAGCGGTCGTTCACTAACCGATACATCCGTCGAAAACCACGTGTAATTGCCCAATCTTCAAACTAGAACAGACAAAAACAGAAAACATTAACATCGGGTAAACACCTGAACAGTGACTCGGAATAAGCCATCTGACCTAATACGTCAACAGACAGAGAGATATTAACCGACTCAACGACAATGGTGATATTGAAAACAACAAACCAAACCAGCTGGAAATAAAGAATACCATCTATAACAACAACAAATACACGCATCTGAAAAACAACAGTGTAAAAGCGCATCAACAGCCTAGCCTACCGCACACCATCAAGATGAACATGTTCCAGCACCTCCGGTTATTCACACCGAAAATCTACAAAGGCCTACAGTCGGATACTCTCTGGTCACTTTACGGCATACTATACAGATTAAGTGAGTCGCTTTCCCTATATCCCCATAAAACTTACTCAACCTTATCCCTACGATTCCTTGAAATAAGTGAACGACAATAAAGTTAAAATGTAAAATTTATATTTTTTAATTTAAACGTTAGATACTTATTTTACAATATTTGTTTAGATTTTGTTTCTTAAGAATGTAACCTTATGATTATGTACACACGTTACTAATTATGAAAACTACTGTTAAAAATAATTCAATGTACAAAGAGTTGACTTACACCAAATGACTGTTGCAAATATTCATCGAGGACGATGAAGCTTTCTAACAAGGGAGGTGTAAAGTCCCACGAAAAATTATTTTTAATTTTATTATTTTATTACTATGACGCAACAATCATTCGTCTGAGTCAACACTTTTCCGTATCAGTTATTTATTCACAATTCCGAGTATTACAAACTGCCGAATTCGCAGCATCACTCCATTTTACGACAGTACCCATCATTACAGCTGAATATTAAGTAGATCTCAAAAACTTCCGCATATTCAGGATGGACCTAACATGGATATAAAAGCTCCGAAATCCCGATCGCACCCAGCAGTACGAATGAGACAGTTATAGGCGAATGTTTGTCAGTCAGTCCCGCGCCGCGCCGCGAAAGAGTGTCTTAATTTTACATTGAATTCATTCTCTATAGCCAAAGCGCTACATAAAATATATATATTATAAAACTAAGAATATTATTTGTAAAACTATATTACAAGTTATTGTAAACCAAATTCATTACTATTCTACGAATAAAACCCGTTTACGTTTCAACTAAACAATCACTTATTGACCTTATTAGTAAAGCCTGATAACAAGTATTTACTACCTGTAAAACTATAACTAAGGTAAGCATTTTATTATCTAAATATCATTAGTTTTCAATACCTGTATAGGTTTTCTGACGATCCTTACCCTCTACCATTACCCAAAAGCCACGCTAACTACCTTACTGCGTGCAAACCGCTCGGCGCACAGTAAGAAACGCTGTGACACCATATTACGTATTTTCGCGAATGTTTAATTACATTTCATTGATACGTCACAGATCTTTCGGCACGAGTCGCGCGGTGAGATAGGGCGGGATCGGATTACATGTGTTGTTTTCCTTACAAGTGAATATACTCGCATTCGCGCTTACATCAAATACGACAATATAAATGTGCATCTTTTTACTGTAAATTAAGCTTCTGCTATTTTCGTATGTCGTTGCAGAAGTTTCTAGCGTGACGAGTATCATAAGCACGCAATCTGATAAACTGCAGCAGGAAAATATCATACGTTGATTTACGTAGCATCGTTTTGCGTGAGAAACATTTTATTGGCCGAGCAGCAGGTGAGAAACATTTTTATCAGCCGAGCTCTCCATCTAAGGTCACTCAGAGTGGGAGGCCGGCGAGCAGCAGGCAGGAGGGCAGCGAGTGGTCCTAGAACGTCAGCCCGGTGAGCGGCAACTGACAGTCGGCTGCGCTTATCGCTGTAGTATCGGGTTACCCGGTTATGCATACACGTAGAATGAGTCTAACGTTTGTCTTCAAAAGAGACACATTTATGCATAGTTTACATACATAGAATGAATCATACACACAGTCTCTTGTCGATTCGTTATCTACGAATTATTTTTTAGCGATATGTATTTTGAATATCGTAAACTATATACTGCGTATTATATCTCTTTCACACGGTGTATTTCACCTATATCAAACCAAAACAACTTATGTGAATCATACTGTATGAAAGTGATGCACATTAATAACGTTAGGTGCGTATTTACATCAGCTTTCGTGAAACTTATTTACAGCCAAAGTATTGATAACTTTGAATCTCAGCGGCAACAATCAAAGGGTATTTAGTTTCACCCGTGTTTTTAAAGACAATTCATTTTCTACAACTTATGTGAATCATACTGCATGAAATTTATGCACCTTAATAACGTTAGGTGCGTATTTACATCAGCTTTCGTGGAACTTTTTTACAGCCAAAGTATTGATAACTTTGCATCGCAGCGGCAACTCAAAGAGTATCTAGTTTCACGCTTGTTTTTAAAGACAATTCATTTTCTACGAATTATTTGTCTTCCAGGCATAAGCTACATGTTAATGTGTCAATATCACATTAAGAGGTGTCGGATTGCTCTAGAAAATTCATTATACTTTAGCTGATACATCCTCAGTTATTCTTTAAGGTGATTCATTTTTCTACGAATTATTTTTTTCTGCATACAAATTGCGTATGTATTATAACTTGTTTACTGGAAATAACGCTACCTTCGAAAGGTATATAAAGGGTTTCGCTTGCTCGTTTAATTCAATATGAAATTCGACTTCGCGCAGTATACTAAGCAAAATGTCAGCATTTGATTGTAACAGGATTGTGCACGTTTTTCTAAAAGCTTATGCGCATTTATCCCGCACACCTATTCGTCCGGAAAAGGTTACAAAATGGATAAAGTTTTCTATTGCAAGCTTAAAAACGTTAAGACAACTTTTACATAAAAGTGACATAACTGTTCACGACAAACAAAAGTTTTTATCCACCATATCGCTTGTAAAAGGTGTTCAAATAAAGCTGAAGTTTTTATTAAAAAGTGGTGAAGGACTACAACGACGTGAAAGAAGAAGTGATCGTGTAAAGTGGCAAGATTTAGAAAGTTGTTTTAACAATCGCATAAGATCAGGTGTGGTTACAAATCTGAAGAACTTGGATTTGGTTACGTTTTTGAAAGATGCTGAAGCTTTATTTAAACCGCGAATCAAGAATATGCTTAAAAAAGAGGAAGCTCTCAAAGTATACGTTATACTAGATGCTGAATTTATTATTAAAAAAGCTGATGAAGAAGTAACTGAAATTAAATATTTTAATACGAAAGCTGATATAATTTTACCAACATCTGACCTGAGGCAATGGTGGAAAACGAACGTTCAAGAGCCCATTCAACGAGATATAGAAGAATTTCAAGAGCGAGACTCAGGATAGACACTTCGTGAAATTTCGAGTTTAAACGTACACATAAATAAATATAATCCGATGCGAGCAAGCTTCTTCATATATTTACCTGAATATATAAAACGAAAAAAAGCATGTGTTAATGTACAGAATTTTGATAACTCATGTTTCAAATGGGCTGTACTGTCAGCACTTCATCCTGCTCATCATTCATATCGTGTATTAGAATACATAAAATATGAAAGAGCATTGAAATTTGATGGAATAGAGTTCCCAGTTATGCCAAAACAAGTGCCTAAATTTCAAAGACAAAATAATATTTCTATCAACATTTATACTTTGAAGAAGCATAATGAGAAATTCAGAGTTGTACCAATTTACATTACAAAGGATGAAAAAAAGGTACATATCAACCTTCTTCTCTTACAAAATTATTACATAGATGATGATGTTGAAGAACAGGAGACGATAAATTTGGAACCACTTAGATGCTATTACGTTTGGATTAAGGATTTTTCTCGTTTAGTCTCGAGTCAAATATCGAAGAAAAATCATCGTAAATACATTTGTCATCGATGTCTGCATTATTTTTCTGATCAGGATAAATTAAGCCTGCATAAAGAAGATTGTGCTCAAATTAACGAGTGCTGCATTAAATTACCTAGATTGGACTAACAATTCCTCGAATTAAAAAATTTCAGTTTTAAAGAAAAAGTTCCGTTTGTCATTTATGCAGATTTTGACGACATAAGCCATGCTTACCAAGAGCATAACGCATTTAGCATTGGCTACTATTTGAAATGTAGTTATGATGCAAAATGGTTTATCAAGGAACTTGAGACTATAGCGAAGCAAGTCGATCAGATTTTAAATAATGTTGTACCCATGCAAGCACTAACGTGGGATCAGAAGCAAGCCTTTCAAGCAGCAACAGTATGCCAGATTTGCGAAAGACCATTCATTGATAATAAACGAGTAAAAGATCACTGCCATTTAACTGGCAGGTAAATATATATTTATTTATTTCACTGTAACAATACTATATCTCACTACAAAAAATACTTATGTATACTTTGGTTTCAGGTATCGAGGTGCAGCACACGAAGAATTTAATTTAAATTATCAAGACTCACGCATCATCCCAGTTATTCTTCATAATTTCAGTGGTCATGACTCACACTTTTTGATCAGGGATGTTGCCAATGTTATTCATGGAAAAATAGATCCTCTACCACTGAATAAGGAACGCTTCATTTCTTTTACCAAACACATTGATGGCTGTGATATCAAGCTCAGATTTATCGACTCTTTTTGATTTATGACAGCATCCTTGGATAAGCTATCATCTTATCTTCAAGAAATGAATATTCTCAAGCACGAATTCAGTCGAGATCAGCAATATTCACCTCTGACTCAAGAAAAAAGTATTAAAAAAATCTTTAAAACAAATTTCAGATAAGGTATTCAGATTTTATGTTTAATATAAAAAGCAAAAAATTATTAGAGAAAGAGAGTGACAGAGAGATAATAAAGTGCGATGATTCATATAATATCTGCTGTGACGTTCATGCGGATCTAAAGAGCCGTGCATATTATTTCATAATTCACATTACTTGCGAAAGATTGAAAGTGTTGCGAAAATTCGTAGCGGTGACAATAAGACGCCGCTGGACAAAATATCCGCGGCTATATACTACGCTGCATATACGTGCTCGCGAAAAACAATGCTGGGTAATCCGATACTGCAGCTATAAGCACAGTCGACTGTCAGCTGCCGCTGACCGGGGCTGACGTTCTCGCTGCCCGCTGCTCACCCGCCTCCGAATGGTGTGAGCTGCTCAGGTGGGCAGCTCGGTGATGTGAGGCATACCTGCTCAGATGGAGAGCTCGGCCGATAAAATGTTTCTCACCTGCTGCTCGGCC
>UCOJ01002107.1:0-15887 GCA_900474305.1 Cecidostiba fungosa
ATATATATATATATATATCATTGGTTTCATTATATGCACCATAATGTCGTAACCAAATATAAAACTCGACTTTTGACTCGCACATCTCTACATTTTTTACAAAAAAAAAAGATTCAAAGCGAATACATATAATGTATATATCTTTTGAGAAAATACAGTACACTACAAATTCCCATATACAATCCAGCATATATCCTCTCCCCTCGACATAAAAAAAAGCCCAACATCAGACGTCAGTACACGCCGAATCCATAATTAAGTTTAGCAGCTGTCGTGCACCATACCGTTATACACCTCCGCGTACGTTGATCTTAACTATATATACATATATGTATATATGTATACATCGCGTGTGGCACACGATAGGCCTACAATGTGGCCTTCAACACACAGTACCGCTTCAAAACTCGTACACAGACAATTCAACAGGTAGCTCTTTCAAACGCACACCTATACACTATATATATATCCGACGACGCCAGCTTTTATCCCTCTTTACCCTTTTTCTCTCTTACTATATACTGCTTCTTCTTCGCTCAGCCGTAGCTTTCTTTAGCCCTCTGTTTCAACGCCGATCTTTCATCACTCGATCTACGGGCGTCAAAGCTCTCTTTCCCTGCGACACTTGTGCTTTTGAGCCTGTATTATATATATACACTTTAATTTTCCCTTCTGAGCTTTTGTGTATAGGCTTGAGCGCTTTTGCTCTATATACATGTACTTTCCTTTGTGTTGGCGGCGCGTCAAGAATCATAACACTGTATAATATTATTTCTGTGAGAAACGTCGAGAAAAATGGTTCGGTCACGATGTGTCAGCTTTCGTATATTGCGAATGTCAGTATATCATATACTACACCGCACACTAGGGAAATAATTTCTCTCGCTCTTGGAGCGTTGGAATCGTTGTATCAAAACTGCTCGAATTTCGTCATGTGAATCTCGCACTGCATATGACTCGGAATGTATCGTAGGATATATTATATAGAAGATCGAATTTTCTTAAAAATATTCATAAATTTAGTATAGTCATTCCAAAACAGCGACATTTTACGACTGCCGTGTATTTAAAGCGAATGAACGTCAATCAAATTTACAGCAAACGTGTCCCATGAAAATTAATTTCCCGTCTTCACTGCGAGTATTATCCCTTCGAATAATATTATATATAGCATATCGCGTGTATAATACATTTTCCTCAAAGGTATATATCCTCATCTCTTTTATTGCAAATGAGTAGGAGCCAGAATGTTTATGATACTTTGAAAGTCGTTCGGTTCCTTTTTACGAGCGAGCGCAGCCCCGTAAATTACTACCGGGCCGCGGAATTTATGATTTCACCTTTGCTGATTAAACGCGAGCTGACTCGGTTATAATCTATATACGACAGCGTTATTATACGATTACGATAATAAATTCCCTGGCTTGCTCGACCCTAGTGCGGAACAAAAAATTAATCGTTATTTTTTTCATGTTATTTGAATAATCGTTAATAATAAGGTTGTGAGAAATATGCACGTGCGAAAACAGAGGAATTATTAATGAATTGGAAACGTTAAAGCTTGTGTTTACTTTCAAGTAAATTGAAGTTTTCCCGAGTTCACGCGTGATTGATAATTATACATCCTACACTGCAAGTATAATTAAAAGTATATATAGAAAGTTACTTTAAAATTTAATTGGTGTCTTGAATATTTAATCATTCTTATTATATACTTGAAACAATATAAAAAAGTACTTGAAATATTGAACGAGATAATCGTTTTACTTGAAAATTCATGAAAACATTATTCGATCTAGTGTTACTAAACACAGTTTCTAGAGCAAAGAATCTTTTCATAAATTATACGTGTTACTGAATTTTCATTTTCGACTATCAACAACTGAATTATCAAGTGAAAAGTAAAAATCCGAGTTCTTGCGTCCGAAAAGAATAATCAAATCGAAGCGCGATGACGCACGCGCTTAGTCCCAATTATAATCGTCGACCACATAGGCTTAGTTAGTTGGCTTCAAAAAATGCGTCGAGAAGCCTGTAAACCGCAAAAGCACAGAATAGTATCATCAAGCTCAAGTAAAAACCTCGCGTAATTAATGCGGTGTCGGTCACATTGACGCCCACTAATGACTGTAATATAGTTAAAACATAAAGTAATTTATCTATCTCGAGATTTCCAGCTCCTAAAACGCCCAAGGATGTTTGAACTTGAGTTTAAGTAGAGAAATGTTTATTTCTAGTTTACCGGATACTACAGCTCTCGAGGAGAGAAGTGGATGTACTCGGTACACTCTGTGAATGAAACTAATGAAAAATCTTGAGTCTCCACCGCATTAGACATCGCAACACTTGCACAGCTGAGCACAGAATAATACGATGGTATATATGAAGTGAAGCTTAAATGAGGACAGAAATTATTTTTTTCTTCACGTAAAAATCTTGAAAGTAAGTCAAGGCAAGCTTCCACTCTAATGAGGAAATTCGAGAGGTAGAGGGATGAGAATGCGCTGCCAGCCCTTCCTCTCGCTCTTTTGGATGCCGATGCAATTTCGCCGTCGACGCGCGGAAATTTCGCGCGCCGGCGTCTGAAATTGGAATTTCGCTTCCACGAAGCGCGGCTAAATTTTCCGGTGCCTGAGAAAGAGAGAGAGAGAGAGAGCCCGATTTCCAGGAGCTAAATTCATAATAAATGTCAGTAGTCGGGGAGAACGAACTTTTCGACAGTTTTGAGGGATATAAGCAGACGTGAAAGATTCTTTGGTGTGAATCTCTGATGAGACTTTGCTGATGGGAATTGTGTTTGATCTTGCTTTAGCTTTTTTTTATTTATCGATCGTACCTTCATGAAATGTTGAATGACTAAAATTACGATTATTGGAAGAACTGTCGAGGTGTCCTGATGTTAAAAATGCTATTCTTTGTAGCATTTTTACATTGGTAGACTGGATTTAATTCACTAAAATTGATAGATATTAATAAAATAATGTAAGAAAACAGCAATTGAACAAATTGCTTCTATCGATTAATCTAGACTCTATGTTTATAAGTGTTCCAATTCAACAATGCAAAAACAAGGAAAATTAAAATCTTCTACCACATCCAGGAACCACAAAAGCCATTTTATTAATCGATTTAGACAGCATTACACTTCCTTCCATTCAACCCAACTTCCTCCTCCCCTCTTTCTTCCAACTCCAGCTGACCAAACGTCTGGCATTGTCGAATCTCTATAGCATTGTTCGAGCAGGAGAACTCGATCGTTATTCCCATAAACGAGTCCAGGTCGTATAGCAGCAGCAGCTGCGACGATTCAATCGCAGTAGAAACTTCGGGAGTGAAATCCAGCCGCACGTGCTACAATGACCCGCTCGGATTGCATCTGGACTCGAGGTACGGCTGTTCCTGCTTGAGAAATTCACAGGACTCCAGACTCCGCAGGTACGCTGAGAAACCAGCGGTATCGAGCAGAGCTTGCGCGACTGTCGATGTTTCGATGGGATCGTTACTATTGAGCTGGTCTGGTTCGCTGATCTGTTGATGTAAAGTTTGTGTGTGTACGTTATTGATGGCGGCGGAGTTAGCGGTGGTGTTGTTGTTGTATAATGCAATAAACATAGAATTTTATATTGATTAACGTAAAAATAGCGTTTCATTATCTCCGAAACTGTTTTATCGACTGTCAAATATGTCGCATTTATTAATATAAGCCACGATACTTGTTTACTAAAAGCAAACTCATAATCAATCGTCACCAGATCGATCTTGGCTTTGTGGGATGACGTAGCGAAGGAAAATATCAAAATTTGATAATGCACGAAATATTTACAGAATTTTCGTGAATATGTACTTGAAGAAAAGAATACATCTTATATGTTAGCAAAAATTACCTTTATTATTTTTGAAACTGTTTTATATCGATATATATTTTTATATCATAAATTTTTCGTGCATTATCAAATTTTGATATTTTCCTTCGCTATAAAAACGCTATATATCGATATAAAACAGTTTCAAAAATAATAAAGGTAATTTTTGCTAACATATAAGATGTATTCTTTTCTTCCAGTACATGTTCACGAAAATTCTGTAAATCTTTCGCGTATTATCAAATTTTGATATTTTCCTTCGCTAGGTCATCCCACAAAGCCAAGAGTCGTTTCATATACAAAATAGCTTCAAGCTCTGTAGAGAGAAAAAAAGAGAACTCGAAACAAACAGACTAACCTGACTAAGGCTTCGAGAGGTCAGTTGGTCCTCGTCTGGAGAGAAGTACGTAACGGGTATCTCCTCATCCGTACAGGCTTCCTCCTTTGCGGTCACTTCGCTTCGGGCATCTTCCTCTGTTGCTAGAAACAAACACACACACAGACATAAATTCGCTGGACTAAACACAAGAAATTCATGGAGGTCAATTCGGCTTTAAAAGTAAAGATTTAGATTGTTTCCAAATGAAAAAAAAATCAATCACTGTCTCGTAGTAAAGTGTCTATACTTTGTCGGAAAGGACATCGGATCGATCAAGTGGAGAGAGAAAGAGCTCATTTGACTCTTGTGGCTGAGTGGACAAAAGCGTAACACACAGCATCAGGCAACGACGACGTGTCAAAGGAGAAGAGAGTGACCCTCGAGTCAGTGATACAAAAAAAAAGGAAAAAGTGTCTTTGACCGTTCTCAACGTCCGACGAGTATCGTCTTCCGCTATTCTAGGTCCTCCATTGATACTCTCGGCTTTCAAGAGCTTCCTGTTAAAGCTGGGGCCTCTTGTCCAGTAACTTTTTGATCGTTTTCAAAGATTTATCGATTTTGTTTTGTTTAGAATTTAAAAAAAATTCACTATCTATTTGTCAAAATTTTAGAAAAATCAGAATGAAATTATTTAGTTGACATTCGTTATTCTTCCATTCAATTTTGTTATTTAAGTAATGACGTGTTTTTAAGATGTTAAAAATTATAAAATATATCCGCTGGACAAAATTACCGCACTAGACCCCTCCACTCTAAAGTAACTACATCCTACAAGAAAAAACGATCCATCAAGCAATTTTTCCCTTAAAATTCCCTAACCTGCACTGGACAACCCACTGCTCAGCATCACAAGCTCATCAGGTTTGAGAGTCCTCTCGTCGTCGGAGTCCATCCTGCCCCAGTCACGTCGGCTGATTACTCGCGTCCTCGAGCTGTCCGCAACGACGACGGCATCGTCGTTCTCCTCGTCATCATGGTAGTCGCTGCCGGCAGCCGATAAGGTCGCAGCAGTTAGACGCGGCACTTGGACGTTCTTATCACTTTCTTCCCTCGGCGAGCGATGCTCTCGACGTAGAGCCCGAGTCCTCTTCAGCAACTGTGCTATTCTCTCGTCCTCCCCTGAAGTGTTTTCTTCTTCCTCTTCGAGATTCTCTGTAACGATACAACGTTCTGTGTGTGTGTGTGGGTCTCTGTATTATAGTAGAGATGAGATGGGTGGCTGATGTGGAGTTTTGAAAGACGCGGGGGTTTTTCAGAGGTAATCTTTTTTAAGAGAGAGACTTTCTTTTTATGCGATTCGATGGTTGGCTGTGTGGGTGGATACTATTTTTAGAAGTGGAGAATTCAGATCAGGAAAAAGACATGAATTTTTATGAACTTTACTTTTGTATAAAATTAATTGAGCCATAACGTAAAACGTTGTGTACATTTTTTAATAGCGTAGACAAAATTTAACAACGCAAATATTGTTCATAAACTTTTAAGAGAGATCATTGAATTTTTAAATCTTCACCTATTTCAAAATAAAATGAATTGATTTTTCAAGGTCACGAAATCGTTAGCTAATAAAACATTTTCGCTATTAATTCATTCTGGCATTGTTGGAGACCTCTCTTTCTCGCTCTTACCGGCTATCACTGGTACTTCCGGCTCGTCGTTCCTCCGCGCTCTATTGGCTTTGCTAATCGAGTTGCTCGACGAGTCTCTCCCCATCTCGTCACCGCGCAATTCGATTCTTCCGTCGCGCTCGCGGTTGAGCTGCCTCAAGAGACAGGTCACCTGGTCTATCAGACTCTGGACGTAAAGTAGAATCGATTGGTCACTCGCATCTTCCTCTTCGTCTTTCTCCTCCTCGGCAATTCTCGCAGCTGTCTTGAGCGCACCTACAGCCTCGGCCAATCTACCAAGCTTCAGTAGACTTTGTCCACTCAGCAGCTGTCCTCGTAGTATCCACTTTTTCGACTTTACGGATTCGGCGTGCTCGAGACATAATTTTGAGAAATGCAGAGACCGACTGAAGTTGCCTAGTTCTAGGTGACAGCGACCGATGTCGTGGTTCAGCCAAGCCGAGGGGATCGGTTCCTATGTGCATTGAAGTTTTTATTGACGATGAGTGGCGAGCTGATTTCGGAGAGATTCTTTGCTGATTCGGGGGAATTCTTTTATTGAGGCTGTAAAATTTGCTATGGCGATTGGCAGTGTTTTCTTTACTCTCGTGCGCTTGTTTATATTGGGAAGCTTCTACTGATTTGTCGAACTATTTATTCAAGAATATTTCTTTTATTTGTAAACTATTGTTACTCAATATCAAATTCAAATAAGCGCTTTGTTTTGCTAAGGTATTTAAATCACGATAAAAATTTAGCAGAAACTGCTTAAGGGGGTTCATAATTTTTTTGTTGACCCTGAAACTGTTTTACCGATTGTACACCAACCAACGGCATTTATTTATAAACTATACGTTCATTAATGCAATTCAAGTGTGTTTGCTCTTTACATTCAATAACGTATATCAATCCAGTATATCTACGGTCGATAAAGCAGTTTCGTAGATAACGCAAAAACCACATCATCCCCTTAAAATTTCTTCCTCAAACCTTGCGTATGTCATCGGCGAGTCGTTCCCAAACCCGCGCAAGTGCATTCAAGCATCCAAACTTGACGTGAACCTTTCCCACAGTCACCAAAGCCTGAACCAAACTCAGCTCATCCCTACAACTCCTCGCAAGAAAGATCATCTTGGCAGCAAGATCAACAGCCCTGTCATGTCTGCCCAGTTCCATCTGCTTCTTCAGCAGGTATTTCAAAGCTTGAATTTGACTCCTATGCGGTTCCTCCCCAAGTGACACCAGATTGACGAGTTCTCCGCTGAGCTGGTACACCGCTAACGATTCACCCGCTGCGTGAGCGCTTTCCACGTCCCTCAACGTCGACTTGACGCACTTGTTCAGCTGTCGTAACATCGTTCTGGACCGCGACTGTAGTCGTGGTGATGCTCCTGGACTCGATAGGCGCCAAAAGTCCTGGTGTGCGTCCAGGTATCTGGAAAATCCGTGGAAAAGGCAATGTGTAGTGCAAAGTGTTCAAAAGGATTGTGTAATTGTTATACTGACGAAGATAATGAGGATGTGCCTTCGGGGACGAGTTGATGAGATTAGTACTCCGCGCAATGTAAATTACGTAATTATTCTTTCCGAGTATAATAGAATTCCTCTCACCGTATAACAGCGGTCGGCTAATTATTTTTTCCTTTGACGCAACGCAAACTCGAGAATGTACAAGCTGTGATGTAGCTTTTTTTGTCTCCATCTCATATTCAACAAGTACTATTATTATTACTACTTATCCACGAAAATTTTGCAACCATCAAAGTACTCTAACCCTCGATTTTAAGCAAGCATGAAGTTCGTAATGAAAGGACTCTCTCTCTCTCTCTCAAGTGCATGAAAATTTCACGGTATACATTTGCATGCATTAAAACTGTTCTACTCCGTCCACCTACGAGAGAACTTTCCAGCAGGGCTTCATCAATTCTACTCGCAACTCGTATTACACGAAGAAAAGAAAAAAAATGAGAAGAAGGACCACACTTCGAGAGCGACCGCTAATTTCTAAATTAGCTGAGAGTATATATATATATGACCGCGTCGGACTAATCGAACCTATACATATGTATATGCATATATATAGCTATGATGTTCGCGGTTTAATATCTCTACGACGCAGACTGGACTTTGACAAATCGCCTAGCTTCACCGCTTAACCGCATTGGTTGGACTATATAACCAACTTTCTGACCGACTGTCCAAATACTGTGTGACCTTTTTGCGAAAAAATCGTCGTTGTTATGGGTTCACTGACTGCTCTGTATAGAAAAGAAGCGATTACTCACCTTGTAAAAATTATTTTAGAAACTATTTAGATTCAATGGGTCTTAAATGCTCCAAAATATCAAAACTTGCCATTATTAATTTTATTGCAAGATTGAGTTATTGACTGTACATTCAAATTACTAAAATTGTGTTTCACAAACATCAGTGTAATTTTAGCAAACCTTAATTACAAATAAAAATGTCCTGTACGATCTACAAATGATTAGCTTCATTTTTCGTCAATCCTATACATAATAAACCAATCAATTAAGCTACCACATTACCAGTTCAAAAATTAGCCAATAACCACCAACAACAAACGATATAAATAAAAAATTGCCTCACTTGAGAATCCTAGGCACATCCTGATCAGGATCCTCAGTCCTAGCAACGACATCCCTAGCCTTCCTCGCCACGATCTCAGGACACTGGCCTGTAGTCTCGGTTTTGAGTCGTCGGCGTCGATTCAGGAGTCGTCCAGTCGGATTAGCCGCCGAGCTTATCGCCGCTTCGGTGCGTCGTGCTGCTACCGAGTGCAAGGCTTCACGCGGACATAGTCGTGCCGCTCGATGATACAGCACCAGTGCCGACTCGTAATCTCCCCTGTGAATGCAGAGCCGGAGAGTTATTTATCGGCTGCTTCTACTGTCGCAGCTTTGGATTATTTACTTTCGGCTTGACTCGCCTGCTATTGTTGCGGGATTTTCTACGAGTTCATGGCTGAGTATGAATAAGTCGTGAGTTTTGAGTTTATGTGAAAGGTGCATTTGTGAAGGGCGTGATTATAGCTAGTTGATTAGCGAACATTTTACAGCTCTCGGATTTCGGTATCATTTATCAATTACGTGTGCATAAGCCGGTTATTTCGAAATATCATTACGATTTTGATGAGGCTGTAATAATTTGCTTCTGATGCTTGAATATTCAACATTTCTGGCGTCAACATAAATGATATTATAAAGTATATGCATGATTTAAAAGCATGTTCTGAGCTTATAAAATAATTCAAACATAGCATCCATTACGAAACGCAAACAGCTAACTTCCCGATATATAAAAGATCGTAACTCAGAATCCATTTTTATGTATGCGAATATACGAAGCCTTTCGCAGCAAAAAAAAAAACATCAAACCCTTTCACCGTAGCTTTAACTTTATTTACAACTTCGAGCATCAGCGGGGTTTCAACAGCGCTTTCAAAAAAAAAAGTTACCAAAGCTTCCAGCTGATCCGTCGAAAAGTTCTCCAGGAATATATATTTTAAGGCTTCGCATTGTGAGTTCGCAGAATCAGGCGTTCTCTTATAGTTCGTTAAAAGTAACCCAACTTTTTCTTTCCACGCAAAATATACAAACACACACATATAAAACTCATTACTTAAAGTACAATCGATCAGCCTCCCGATGCAGTTCCTGAGCTTTAGCTCTGCAATTGTGCCTCTTTCCTCCGGATTGTAGCATCAGACGCTTCTCAACTTCCTCTACAACGATCCGAGGCTCATCACCCTTGGGATCGTCCGGTGGAATTACACCCGGCGTTCGCCGAGCGATTCTGCTCACCGGCATCGCGATAATGCTCCAGCTGTCCTCACACTAACGACCAATGAAATCTCGGACTTGCATTACTGTATGGCCACAAGGGATTTTGAAAGTTTAGAGAGAGAAGTGAAGCTGCATCGTAAGATTGAGACAAGTGAAGTCTGTGTCTCGAAGGAGAAACTGGTGTATATATGTATTGGATTTTTTTTGCGGTTCGCTTGCGTTTGTAAATATACAATGCGCAGTGCTATTTACGATGATGATGCTCTAGTAGATAACAGTCGTATCGATCGCGTTAAATACGCTCCCATTCATCTAGGAGGTAATGAACATGAGGCTTGCGCAAGAGTTAAAAATATGCTTACACAGTCTAATGTTTTGCTCTTTTTATTTATGTACTGAGCACTTTTTTTAAACGAACAACTATTTACATCGGATCAAAATATTATACACATTACAATCTCAATCGTAATCATCGAAATCCACCCAACCGAAGACTTTCTTGCTGGGCGCGTACTTCTTCAGCAGTTCTTCCCTGGACTCTTTGTCAAAATCTTTCGGTGGTCCAGGTCTGACGGTCATCCTCTTGGTTGGTAGTCCAAGCTTTTGGTTCTTCGGTTTACAGCCTGGCATAACGGACAACCTTCTTCTGGCTGGTACAGCCTCCATCGTCCTCAGGAGTAAGTCCATACCAGGTTTCATGTCTGCTGTCATGAGTAAAGACATGAGTTTCCGTCGAGCTGCTATGCTGTCGTCATCACTGAGACGACCAAAGTCGAGACTGTCGATGTAGTCGATCGCTCGCTCGTAAAAGTCCTCGAGGAAGTAGACGTTGAGCTTACGAGCTGACTCTAGAGCCGTTACCGCAGCTTCTTTTGCTTCGTTTCGGTTGTGCTGAGCCAACTCGATGCGGATCAAGACGTGGCTGGCGTTGAGGGCCCAGTCCTCGTGGTTGGATTCTAGACTCAGGTCTCGAGTTTTCTTAGCATAGAACCTGGACGAACGAGAGATCAATATGTATTTCAAGTGTATTGAATAGTAGCATCGTACCTGGCAAGGTCATATCTCCTGATCTCCAGAAAGAGCTTGCAGAGCTCGTGAAAGATCCACAGGATCTCTAGTGGCTGGTTCGTCAACGCCAGTCTCTCTCGGTAAATGTTGAAGGATCTTTTGACGTTGAGACTCGCAGGCCAGGCAAGATCGGGATCACGTGGTAGACGTGGTGGACCTTTTAATCCCAGAAGTCGACGCAATAGCGCCTTACATTTTTCCTCGTTGGCAGAAACGCAAGTGAGGTTACGTGGATCTATGTAGGCCCGAGCTACCATACGGTAGAGGGCGTCCAGGTAACGCTGTCGTTCGGGGAATAACCGATGACTATAGGACTCGAACTTTTCCTTTGCTCGTTCCACCATTCTGAAGATAAAAATTGATGAGTGTATGCAGATTTATTAAAATCTTCAGTCTGGTGAATAAGGGAGTTGCTCCCTTATCCTCGAAACTGTTTTACCGACTGTTGAAATGCAAAAAATAAACGCAATGCTATGAACTGTTACACAAAGTTGGAAGTCGATACATCGAAACGAAGCATCCAATCATTTGAAAAATATAAAATGCAAACTTTCTTTCCAATTATTTACAAGGTGAAGATAACGATTCATTAATACAAACCCGATCGATCATTCCGTGCACAGTCGGTAAAACAGTTCCAAACATAACGAAAATAATATAAACCATATACTTACTTGAAGAAAGCCGAATAATCCCTGCGTAGCCTGGCCTCATGTAGTCTCCTCAGTACGAGCTTGGCCTCGTTTTCCACAAGACACCTCTTGAATTCGATCTCCCGCTCCAATCCCATCTTGTGTCCTTCGCTCAGCGCCGCATCGGCTCTAGCTCTAACCGCATACAACGGTCGTCGCATCCTCAGCGCCTCCTGTTGGCTATTCAGTCGAACTAAGCAATCTCGAGTCAACTCAGCGAGACGAACACTACCGGACTTGTTAGCCGAGTTGACAGCCGGTGAACTCAGTAGTCGTTCCAGGAAATCCTTGTCATGCGCAGTTGAGCCCAAGTAGAGCCCAGCCATCAACCTGTCCATACGGTTGCGGTAACGACGTAATCTGGCCGGTGGGTCGTCCACGCGGAAACGCGTTTGCTCCTCGTCGATACCTGATGATTATTTTTAGGATGAGAATCTCTGTAAAGAATGTAGGTAACGCAATAACCGGGTGATATTGAAATTTATGCGGTTGGAAATTCAATAAACCAATATAGCTGCATGTTTACGCGCAGCCGATAATACCTCTGCTCGATTACGACGGGTGTAATATTAATACCATGCACGTACCGGTGTACGTATTATAATTAAATTTCACGCTCGGTTAGACTAAATCCATATATAGCGAAAGAAAATATAGTCCGCAATTCAAATTCAATCCCGACTCTGATTGCTCGTGTTGAGCAATTAAGCTAGTTTAAAAGTATAAAAACTGCATTATATAATACAGTCACTAACCTACTAATTAATCTTGAATACACTGTCATAAGTAAAAATCATTTTGGAGCAACAATATTCCTCATTATTTAAATGGATTCTATTTGCTTCAAGTAGAATCATTTTACTTCAAAATTCTTATATAAGAATGGATATTTCTATAAGGTACGGAAACCTGATGGAAAAAAAAATTAATATTCCCATACAGTACGGAAACCAAATAGAAAATAATTTTGACAGAAATTTTGATTCAAAAGCATCATTTCTCTCAGTGTTTATATATTTACCGCGAAGTCTTTCGAAGCTAAATTCATGTATAGCGGAACTCGTTCTTTTTTTTCAAAACGACGTAATCTCTCGCTCCGGCGACGACCTTCTTACCGCTTGCTGCCGCCGTCTATGTCGAAACTTCATTTCCCCCGCACGCGCGGACGTCATCAGAGAGTAGACAGAAATATACATTTGTAAGAGATTAGAAAAACAAAAGAGACTTTAAATAACCCGCGTATAAATGTAACGTAAAACAAAGAAAAGAATCGTAAATCGTATTTACACGTTTTCAATTAAAAAGCTGAGCGAATCGAACAGGTATATGTATACAAAGATATATATTCATTCCTAGCCAAATCGAAGCTCGCACGGCGCGTATGAATAATTCGAAAGACGTCGGGCGGCTGCTGCAGGGAGGAAATAAAAAAAATTCGGCGCCGCTCCGTTCGATCGTCGGCGTTGCGCGCAAATGCGCTTAGAAAGAAATCACCGCCACAAGTGGCCGGATTAGATTCGACAAACGCGTCGGTGGAATAGAGAGAAAAACAGAGAGAGCGAAACTCACAGGAGTAAATATAGTATAATTAATTTCGCGCCTTTTCCGCAGAGAGAGAGAGAGAGAGAGCATCAGAGAGATCGTCAATCGAGCTTGGCTTCATTGATGAATATTTTTCGATATTATGATGATGATGGGTAATTTACAGTCGCGCTGCTGTTGAATAGTTAAACACACCGCGAGCGCGCTCTTGATTAACTGCATCAGGTATATATATATATATATATAACATCGTTATTACGTGGACTGATGCTGCGAGAGCAGCGGATAGTTGGCCGCATTATTGATTGAATTAATCTACAACAAATTAGGTACAATCAGAGCACGTATATAATACTAAAAGCATCGACGAGCGATCAAAAAGCTTTTTCTCGGTATTATATATTATACAGGTATACTATCCGTATCAGAGATAGGAGGCGGTGCCGGCAAAAGCGAATAAAATAAAAGCGCGTGGGAAAGAGAGCACGTGGCTCGGGAAATTTGTTAGTTTTATTCGCGCGGCGCGCCGCGCGAGAATCGGACGTGCTCTCTTTTAAAACATTTATATTCTGGCGATACAGGGGTTGTTTGTGTACATTTCACTGTCTCTCTCGCTCTCTCTTTCTATATCCAAATATTTTCCGAGCATCACGTAGATCCTTTGGTATAACGGGACGGGAAGAGTATTAGAGGCACCTTTCGCAGAAAAATGCCTACGCGCGAATCCCCGTAATTAGCAGGGCTCAGAGAGAGCCGAGTGGCTTACGCTTAACGGCAGCGGCGGCAGATCCTCCTCCCTTTGGTGTGTTTCCCTTTTGGCCGAGAGTAGGCTGCTGCTGCTGAGAGCAGGGGGAAACTCTACGACTACGAGCGAGAGAGAGAGAGAGAGAGAGAGAGAGCTGCCGCCGCCGATCGATTTCCTTCGGCGCGGCGCCGCCGTTGCTTCCTTCCTTCCTTCGTATGTACGTATATATATATAGCTTATATACGCTGCTTACGTGCTCTCTTTCTCTTAGCAGCTATTATATAGCGCGGAAAAACTAAGTGTATACGCACTGGCAAGTGGCACACGAGGAAATCGTCGTGGCTGCTATAACGGCGGCGCCACTCGGAAGATAGAGAAAGAGAGAGAGTTATAACCTAGAAAAAGTGAGGAGAGGAAGGGAAATTATTCGGAAGTCGACGTGGCTCCTCCGCGAGTATATAGCGCGAGAGAGGAGAGCACACGCAAGACAGTCCCTTCACCTCTCCGCGACGGCGGCGAGCGAAAAATCAGAGAAAAAAGAAGGAATGCGCGAGAGAGAGAAAGAGCTGTTGCTACTGCTGTTTACCTCGGCTGCTGCTGCTGCTGCTGTGGATGAAGTCTGCTGCAGCTGCAGTATAACACTACTGCAGGCTGTATTATATACGCGCGACACATCCACATGCACAGCTTAGTAGTAACTGCCAGTCTTTCACTATATAGGTATATATACAGTCGCGCGCGCACTGTGCTCTGCTGTATATATGTGTGATGATGCCCGCCGTCTCTCTCCCTCGTTCTATACTCGCCTACTCGCGCTCTCCTTATCGCTCACTTGGCTTTTTCAACACTCTACTCCTCTCTCTCCCTCTTTCGTCGACCAAAACTGCACGCACTGCCACTGACAGACCAAGAGAGAGAGAGAGACGGGCGGCCGCACTTGTTTGCTTTTCTTCTGCTCTGCTGGTCCGTTGTTTTTGATTTCGTCGGCAGAGCGCGAGAGAGAGAGAGAGATGGTCGCATGAACGTGTGTGTGTGCGTGAACGTCGCGGCGGCGGCGGCGCACCTATCTCTCTCTCAGCAGCAGCAGCAGCGGTCGTCGCGTTCTTCTCTTTTTCCACTGCGGCCGTCGATCGGACTGACTATATACTGCTGCTATATACCACGGAAACACACTATGCGCGCGAGACAATAGCTGCCCGATTTTATATATACACGACGAGATTGAAACTGTGCACCGTCGTCGTTATAAACACGTCTGGCTTGTTCGTCCGCTCGGAATGCACTAATACCGCAGAGCTCCGCGGCGCCGCTCGCTCGCGTACACACAGGGAGCAGCTCCGCGACACGTCCCTGCCCTTTTCTCTCGGCTGCTGCTGCTCACTGTGTTCCGTCCGACGGCCCAGCATCGGCCATTTTCCCGAGCGCGCACGCGGCCACCAGCGCCTCGCCGTCAGTCTGTGGCGCTCGCACACAACTCTCTGTGTATACTTGTTCTCTCGCGCGGCAAAGGCCATTTAAATCTACTACTGTACCTCTACTTACTGCATGCAGCTGCCGCCGGACCCGCTCTCTCTACTGCTGTTGCGCCGCATTGTTTTGACGGGAGCAAGCGACCGTCGGCAGGGCAGGAAATTCTGATCACTGATGGTACTGCAACGATGCTTATGACATCTTGAGGTCGACGCTGGAGATGCTGTGTGCTGGAGTGTCGTCTGCTACTACTGCAAGCCAGCTGCATTCGACTGTGTTTACAAACATTCGATTCGATCGTAGGTTTTCACGCCGGTAAGTCATTTTTCATGCAAGATGCTTTTTAGACGATGTTTCATTTACTAGGACTAAACTTAACTTTTAACAATACTGTTTTTCTATTTCCTATAACTTTTTGAATAAAGCTTGCAATGACAAACCAAGACCAGAGCGCGATAGTGTTGAGTTCAGTGAATCATTCGACCGAAAGAAAATATTAATTGGACTTTTAGCTTTTGTAAAAGTTCTGAAATACGAGCGCCTTCCCCTTAATGTGATATATCACCCAAAACACATACACTGAGAGAAAGATAAGGTTGCTGTAAATATATATGTTAACTGTTAACGTAGGCATGTTCGATTTGTGCCAATTATACATATGTTAATAGTTAACATAGCTATGATTATGTCAAGTATACACGCATGCTTAGGCCAA
>UCOJ01002108.1:0-15580 GCA_900474305.1 Cecidostiba fungosa
TCACATTAAAATTTGTTAAAACTTCTTATAATTTAGAATTAAAATGTATTTTGACGGATTTTTCATCGTTATTATATACACTATTATTTATTGCCACAGTGAAATAATTTGCGAACAGCGTGATGTTGCAGACAACCTGATAAATTATTTTGCAAAGCAGACCCTCATTGGTAACTCGATACTCATAACTAAATCTCCGAATTGCCTTTCTTCAACATCGAATTTATTGTTTAAAAAAATAGAATCAACCTTTCCGTCTATCACTGTAGATATTGGAGAATTTTGGAAAAATTCAGAAAACAGGAGAATTCAAAGTATAAAAGAATTGCTAACACAACAGTCTAAGCGAGAAGCTTTGCATGTTATTTTTTCAAACAATAACAACTCTCTCACGAGTGCAACACATGACCTCAAAGAGTGTAGCGAATTGCTCGGTTTTTTCACTGTCGATACTATTCGACCGAAGCAGCTGCTGTTCATCATCGAGGGAGATACGCGTGAGGAATTAAAATCATTTTTCAAAATCCTGTGGACATATAAAGTTTTGAATGTTGCTGTGATTGAAATAATAACATCTAAAAAATCTAAACATTTACATAAAAACATCGACATGCCAGTCGAAATCATGGTTCACGAGTACAATCCATTTAATGACATTTATTGTATCACACCACTTGCTAACCAAATCGTTCTGTTTACCGATAAACTACGAAATATGTACGGATATAAGTTAGATGCGGGATTCTTTGATGACAACTTCAAACTTATGATAAACCAAGAGTACTCTGGAGACGACATGTGGCGCGTTATATCAGGCAAAGACGTGACCATCGTAAAAACCGTGTCGGACTATTCAAATTTTACTGTGAATTTGAAGATATCGCCACATCTTAAACACTATCCGAATTTGAATCGATTTAATACAACCGAAGGTACGGTTCTAGATGACATAAGAATATCTAAAATAGATTTTATAATAAATGTTTATTTGGCCATCGGAGTCGAGGAATCCGTTCAGAGAAGTACGTTTATATGCCCAAGCAGCAAAAACGCATTCGTCAGACAGTATGGGAAGATGGAGATCGTATTCACCTACAAAGTCATCACTGCCATTACTGCAGTTGTACTTGGTACATTACTTTTGACCACCATTCTGCACTTACTTATCCCCAGTGGCATGTGGGAGATGTACAACGTTATTTACATTTTGATTTTCGGTCAATCTTTGAGAGCCATTCCCAATAGCACGGCTCAGAGAATCTGCTTCCTTCTTCTAATCTTAGTATCTAGCGGATTCTTCGCCTATCTATTCGGGCAACTCGTGGAGATGAACTTCTCCCAGATGGTATATCTTGACTTACGTTCTTTGAAGGACATAGTCCAACACAAGCTTATCCCGTACATACCGTTCGAAGAGTTAGAAATGATGAGTCGTGTCTATGGCGACGATTCTACATTTCAAGCAATCTTCCGTATGCAGACTGCTAACAAGAGTGGATACTTCAATTGCGTGCTGGCTTTGGTACAAAATAGTGATGAAGTGCAGGGCTGCTTTGTAAATGTGGACGAGGGCAAAATACTCAGCTATAGTCTCTCTAAGGGCGGGAACGGTTGGATCCTGAGCTTGGTTGATGAACCAATCGGACTCGGATATTTGACCAGGGTTTTCACCAAGGTTTCGCCATACGTACCTAGATTCAACGTGATTATTCGCCGTTGCTTCGAAGGAGGACTTATCGATAAATGGTATCATGACTCCGTGAGACTCTACGTAGAAAAACATACGATGATGTTTGGTAATGATAGTTTTGACAAGCTGTTTAAGGAGAAAACGGAAAAAAGATTTTTCGAAGACAAAAACGTGTCTATCCTGAACAAATTGATAATTATTGTCCTGGGAGGAAGTTTGGCATCCATTGTGGTATTTGTTTTAGAGCTTTGGTCGAAGTATCGGAAGTATCTACAAGATAAGTGTTTTGAAATTATTTCGAGAAAATAATCTGCACGTGAGACCATCGTTACGTCTTATTAAAATGCAATAAAAATCAAGAAAAGCTAATATTTTTATTATTTGATTGTTTTTGTGTCGGAATGAAATTGCATACCTTTTATCAAGATAATGCTGTAAGTGCACGATTTTATTGAGTATAATACATCGAAAGTATAAATTAGAATTAGAATATAATATTAGAAAATTGTATATGGTATGATCCTTATATACTTGAATTAAAAATATTTATAAAGAAAAACGCAATACAGGACATATTAACATAACTTTTAATTTTCAGGGATTTTTATAAAATCAGATATATAAATAACAAAATGTTACTGAATATTTTAATTGAAATACAATTTTATCAAGTTTCGTTATGCTATAGTTGTGGCGCATAACTATAAGGCATTGCGACACACTGTATTTGCAAAAAAGTATTAGTTGTTGATTAGGTGCAAGAGGGATATGATGTTAATGTTTTGGATATGGACTATATAATTCTCTATAATAAAACTAAAATGATTTGAAATTGTTATAGATATTTAACTATGTAAACTGAAATTGATGTTTCAACGGCTTTGAATTCTTGTGGCATGTAATAAACCATAGCATTAATTGCTTGTAATTATTAAATAAAATATTTTAATGTGTATTTCAAGAAAGTATTTGTTGCGGGGAACGCCTGTATTTATACTGCTCTAAGGTCTGGCGTATCCACGTTTTTCTTTAACGTCTTATAAGTTTTAATTAATTGCATACTTATGTAAAACGTATAATAAGATACTAAATACGCCAATATACTGTGTACATCATTAGTAATAAGAATAACAAATTTACTATAAAAACTAGATAAAATAATTTGAGACTTAAGGAAATTTAAAATAATCGATAATATAATCCTTTTGCTATATTCTCAACCCTGACCTTCGTTTGCGTCAATGTATATAATTTAAGGAAAATACGTCATGCAAAACATTCCTGTATTACTTTCGTACGTCATACTGCACAAGGCATTAGTTATTGATTATAACATAAGGCGCCCCCACTTTCTGCGTATATGGAAATCAAAAAATATTATTTAGGAAAAAGTGATGTTTCTTTGAGAGAGCATATAGTGCCAAATCAATTATCGGCGCTTTTAGACGTTTAAAAAAGGAGGAATAAAATGAAGGATTTTAATAATATGTAGGGTATATAAATTATTTGTATTTCGTCAAATTTCTCCATATAAATATATACAAAAGATTCGAGTATTAAAGTAAAGTACGATATTATAGTACGCTTCTTATACTTTTTTTTACGTTTTTTTATACCTATTTCTTCTTGGCATGTAAAGAATACAAATTCGGCATAAAAATCTAATTAAAAATTTTTAAAGAATAACATTGGAATGTATACATTGCACAAATACTGAGCATTATAAAAGTACATAAATTACAAATAATGACAATTTTTTTTCATAGATAGATGATTTGATGAAGAATGAGAGAGTATGAAGAGATCATTATACTACAGGTTCGAAGTCTAAGGAGATTCGATGCAATATCATCGAACTGACTGAGACACTTAAGTCCTGTACTCTTATAAATTAACAAAAAATTACAATCAGTCGATTCGAAAGTGTTCAGACGACATAAGCACAATATGAACAGGCACTCGCACACATACTTGCAATTCATTATATGGCTACGTCATTTTAAGTACGATCATGGCCAGCGCTTAAAATACTATTTTTTCATATGCTATTACTATTTATTCATTGCGTGTAAAATGGCTAAGCCTAAAATATTTAACTCTGTAATAAGTTTGTACGACATTTTGTTGCTTTGTTTCTCTTGTTTATTTGTTTTGTAGACAAGATTGTCATACGGACGTTTCTGCATTACTAATATCCTTCCTGAAATCGAGAAATTTGCACATTAGTTCCTACTGATTGTCACTTTTATAAAGAAAGAATTATAGTTTCACATTTCCAATTATTGGTGATGTTAGAATTATATGCACTTCTATAAAGAATACTTGTTTTCGTGCATAAATTAGCCAGAAGTTTCTTACAATTTAGAAGTATTCTTTATATAGATGTATACTTTCATCGAAAATTATTTGATTTTTAGAAGAACCATTTTTAAGCTTACCTCCTCACTGTTAGTTGTTTGATTATCCAAGCCAAGCATTATGAAAAAGAGAAAGTTAGTCATAAGTATATACCAACACCAGATTAGTAGGGATCAAAATAAATTTTCTTAAATTTAGTTATAGAATCTAATACATAATTAATTGCCAGACTTGATGAAAAAATAAAGTATTGTGCACTAAAGA
Organism: Cecidostiba fungosa; assembly: GCA_900474305.1. Taxonomy (NCBI): domain Eukaryota; kingdom Metazoa; phylum Arthropoda; class Insecta; order Hymenoptera; family Pteromalidae; genus Cecidostiba; species Cecidostiba fungosa. Next base: position 4,313 of record UCOJ01002108.1, read on the forward strand.
ATATTCGATAGACTAAATAATGAAGATAGTTGACAGATTCTCAGAATAATTTTGACTATGGCTATAAATCGATTTTAAATCTCAAGTTTATCAAGAGTTTTTATAAATCCTTCACCAAACCAAATAGAAAAGCTCTTTCGTTCCACAATTCAAAATCACCCTTACTCAGTCTGCGATTGTGTGCTCGTAGTGAAGCTCTTGCTGCTGAAGCTGGAGTTGCCTAAGCGCAGCAAGCTCATTACTGTGCTGTTGCAGGTCATGCCCAAGCGAGCCCGACAGCGTCCGACTACTGATCGGCATTATATAGTCTGATGGATCTTCCAGCATCGTCGGCGTGATTTTACCTCGCTTCAGACTACCGTACCTTTCCAGACCCGTGTTCAGATTGTCGTGGTACGAGCCGTGCAAACTACTGCCTCTCTTCAGGCTTCCGTATCTACTATTGAGAAAAGTTCAATTAGATTGTTTTACACTTTCATTCTATATTTATCTTTTTTGTTAATGTATTATATACATCTGTCGAATGTGGTCCCTTACCTATCAGTGTAGCTAAGATTGTCATGGTTCATCTTGTGCAACGCCTGTCCTCTCTTGAGGCTTCCGTACCTCTCGTAACCATTATTAAAATTATCGTGATTTGAGGTCTGCGAGTGATGACTCATACTTGAACTGAGTATCCTCGAGGGCATAGAGAGCATGTAGGGGGTTGGCGACATGGGTCCATGAGAGGAGAGCTGTTGTTGCTGTTGCAAGTGAAGCTGGTGCTGGTGTAACTCGTCCTCCGGACTGGTGTATGGGTAGAGGTACTTGTCGGCTATGTGGAACTTCTCCTCGGTTTCAGAGTAGTTTTCGGCGTCAGGGTGCATCTTTGCGTGGTGCAGATTTAACTCAGCATAGGACAGCGGGTTCGGTGAGGCCGTCTTCGTCGAGGCCATCTCGTTGTCCGACATTGTGCCGCCCGACCACTGGCTACCTCGGGCGTCTACTATAAGGTGGAAAATTTTACTGGTTAATTGCGAGGTGAAGTGGTGCTGTGGATTTTTAAGAATTTTCTCTGAATATTTCGGAGGGAATGTGTCCACGTTTCAGAAATTTTACTAAATTAATATAGGATTCATGGCTGATACTCAACTGCGAAATATTCAGAGTATGGATGATAATAATGAACAGTAAATGTCTTTGCACTTCTTTCTTATCTCTGGCCCGATTTTTAACTCTACTCATGCGAATTCATACAGAATTTTACAACCTTCTATAACTCTAAAGAAATAAAAGAACAAAACTCCATAAAAATTGATGACTAACTATTGGACGATGGCAGATAAGCCTCAGGCAGTTGTGAGCTCCACCTCGGCGCGTAGATCGGCTTGATATTCGGGAAGAGATCGGTAGTGGAGCAGTGCAGCACATTGAGGCTGTCGGGTGGTTGTGGCGCATGTCCCGATATGTTGGGCAAGTAATTGTGTGGTTCGCGTTGCGTCGAGACACCCATATTCTTGGAGGAGACGGCGGCGGCAGCTGCTGCGGCTTGTGCGACGGTCTTGTCAGTTTCATCTTCTGAACTATGCGAACTCGTACCATCTAAACCGCGGCCTCGGCTACCCCGCTGCGACGCGTCCGAGTCTGACTCCGATTCTCGGCGCGTCTGCTGCTCGCTTCGTTCTTGCTTCGTCTCTGGAAATGTCATTACGATAATTTAGAATGTTTTTAATATAGTAAAACTTTCTCTAGGACAGCTAAGCAAGTACGAAATCAGTCGTAGTAGCGCCTGATGTAGTCATTTGGTTCGTTCCACGAAGAGTTACGAAAATGAAAATAATGTAATACCGTGTCTCTTGTGCCTCGTCGAGTGATTGCTCCGTCGGGACATGTAAGCTCCACGATCGCTGTTGTAGTTACTAGTTGAGGTCGACGTGTTACGGAGCTGCGTATCGCTCCTATATGGACTGGATCCTGTCTTGTTTGTGCTCCGAGACGTTGTGCTGCTCGTCGACACCCCGACGTGGACTCTTTTTGAATTCGCGTCGGTCCCACCGTATGTCGACGAGTAGGCGATCCCAGACCGCTAAACATATTGAAATATTATAATTCGTAACAGTAGATTAGGTATAATACCATAATTATTATATGAAAAGAAAAAACTCACGGTGATCCCGGTATTATTGACGTTCTGGCTACTACTCCCATTGACCATGCTGACATCGAGCAGCGGCGCTTTCTTGCCGATGCACTTGAGCAGGCTGAGATACAGGTTCCTCCGTACCCGTCCGTTAACGAAGCAGTAGCCGACTAGGCTAAAGGTCGCGTGTACGACTATCGACACGCTGAGCATGTAAGACAATGTCGGCGAGTTCTCGCTGGCTCCGAGTACAGCTAAAGTCCAGGTCGTCCCGAGTAACGGTAACGAGGCAACCGAGAGCCAGAGAAGTGTGCGCAGATTTCCGAAGCCCATTATGTGTTCCTTAAGGGTAAACGCAGCCCGTACCGACATTATCAGGATGCAGAAGTTCACCAGGACCATTAGACAGATCGGACCTATCAGAGACCAGATCACGTTCTCGTAGATCGACAGCCAGCAGCTAGAAGCGTCAGGATATGCGTTATAATTTTAAATTCAGAGCGATGGATATCTTGAAATTAAAAAGATTGTACTCACAAGTAGAAATTTCCGTACTGGTCAGCCCTGACACCGATTGTCAGACCAACGATGATAGCCGGCACGGCGTATCCCAGTGTGTAGTAGAACCTCATCTGGCCATGGTTGATGTCCCTCATCTCGGTGAGCATCCGATAGAGATGCACCGTGTCGACTAGGGTCCAGGAGAAGGTACTCAGCCAGGCGTAATGAAGCCCGATCGCTATGAGCTTGCAGGGAAACTCGTTGCCGATCAAAGCGTGCCTGGCTTTGAGAGCCACGAGGTAGAGCAGTTCCGAGAAGAAGACGCAGAGAACGAGGTTCTTGTGGATACTGTTGGAGTTGGTCTCACCACCGCGGATTAACGCCAGAATCAGGATCGTCGTGAGTAAGAGAGGTAGTGCCACGATGAACGCGCTGTAGCTCGTCACATCCTCGAGAAGCGATGGTTCGGGAACGTACTCGAGGTCCAGAACGTCGGTTAGCACTGCGAACGTCGAGAGCTTGATGCACGAGCAGTTCACCATCATACCTAGGGCTGTGTTCGAGTCGTCGACCTCCGTTGTACAACCCAGTCTGCTCCATTCGCCGATTCTTGGAGTAGAGATAGAAGATATATGGTTAGTTATAATTTAATCAAAAGTCAAGAATGTCGATACAAAAATTAACTTACCCTCTGGCTGTACTCCAGTGAACACACTGTGGATTAATTCTCGTCTTGTAGCCATCGTCCTCGCTGAGCCAAAGTTGAATTCTGACAGGGGACTTGAGAGGTATCCCTGTCAGTGTATCGTATCCAGTTTCGGATGGCACTAGGACGGACACCGTTACGATGGGCGATCCGACTGCAACCTCCACTCCCCACCTTATGGTTACAGAATCATCGAATCTGAAAGAGACAGTCAATTTACCATAACTTTGCTACACAATTCACTTAGTTATACTTTAAACTCGTAATCAGTCCTACCTTTTTGGCAGTATAGCAGCTAACTCGCGGTATTGCACATAGCTTAAGACGGCCTTATGATTACTTAAACTGTTTTTGACATTGAGGTCGCCCTGGGTTACCGACTGTATACCCAGCAGACGTAGAGGCACTTGTACTTTTGAATATGGATCGAACTTGTTGGGATCAGGCATATAATTGTTGTACTTTGGAAAGCTTATCGAAGGTCCCATATGCATGGGCGTGACGAAGAAGGCAGAAGTGTCTGGCAGTATGACTTTTTGATCGGCCTCCGTTGGCCTGGCAGTTGATAGGCTTGGGTCTTCCTTGTACTCCGTCGCTTCGTAACCGAACAGACTCTCAGACGTGACGACGTCCAAGCCCAGAACTGTGGAATATACAATTTTTTCTCAATTTTTGAACCAAGTGAATTTACAATACTTGTCATCGTAATATGTATATGAACGATTTTACTCACCGACATTGGTATCGACGACCTCGAACGGACTGGTGTACGTGTCGTGCTGTGACACAGCGAGTGTCTTCAGATACTCAGCCATGGTAAGCATGATCTTGTCAGGACTGTCTCCAGTTAGAGACTCGATCCTGATCCAGTTGTCGGCATACCTCTTCTGCAGTACGGCACCAGCTATACCGACTAGATGTGCCACGTAGTCTTTGTCTTGACTATGGGTCAGGTTCAGCCCAGCTAGACTATCCTCATACTTGAGTAGTGCGACGAGAAGTGACTCCGCGACTAGAACATCGGCACCGTACATGGTTTTAGTGACATTGACGGCCTTGTGCAGTTCCATTGCCATTTTTACGGCGATGTAAGTGTTGAGCGTGAGTTCGTTGGTCTCGAGAGCGGCGAGTTGATGACGCTGCTCGATGAAAGCCTCGGACGTGCAGTTGAACAAGTCCGGTGACTGCCAGCCGCTGAGCTTATCCGAACAGATACGCGAAGCTTTGCCTTCGGCTGGTTCAGGACAGTCCTCGATCGCTGTGTCACCGAACTTGGTCCGAGACCACCAGAGCCCGTCGGAAAATGATCTGAAATTATAACGATGATGGTCATTAGAAAATGATCGATTTCATTTCTCACAGGCTTTTTGAGTAACAAAAAATATCTGCTCACCTCGCACAACCATCATAGACAACTTCGCAACCCTTGAGAGTAACCTCTGCGTACGGATTCGGACAGGCAGTGCAAGCCCTGCCGATTACACCGGTCCTACACCTACACTGTCCGGTAAGGGTGTCACAGCGGGGTCCGAAACTACCGGTCGCGTAACAATCGCAGGGTATGCATTCCTTTGCACCAGGTGGCTGATAGTGATTCTCCTTGCAGTAGCACTCTCCAGTCGTCTTGTTACAGGCTGGATCGTAACCACGAGACTCGTCGCAGTGGCATGGGCCGCAAACTGGTGAACCCCACCAGGTTGCTGGACATGGCTGCTCGGCTGTTGATTTGGATTCAAATTTATTGATTGAATATTTTTTAGCCATTCAATAAATAATAAACGAGCGATTAATGTGTCCCTACCTTTGATCTCACAGTACTCTCCGGAGTACTCCGGTGACTTGCACTGGCAGTCGTAGCCCTTCTTGTTGTTTGGCTTCTCGACGCACGATCCAGACTCGCTGCATGGGTTCACGTCACAGATTTTCTCACAGCCCTGTCCTACACGACCTTCTGTGCACACGCACTCGCTTGCCTCCCACTTGGTAACGCAGGTTGCCGATTCAGAGCAACTGGCCGTGCAAGTGTTGTCCGTTTCGCAACCCGAGCCTACGTTTTCCTGGAGAATCGGTCGTTGGAGAATCGTTTGGTTCGTTCCAACTCGAATGTCCTGAAATATATTCGATACGTTAGCATATTCATACAGAACTATTTAATACAAAAGAGGTATAGAATCGAACAATGTCAAACCTGTAAACATCCACTGAAGAAAGGCAGCTCAGTGTTGAATGTCGAGTCGGATCTACCGATCAGCGTTCTGCCAACGTACAGTCCCTGCATTTTCGCCGCCAATGTTTGAACGATCGGTCGATTCCGGTAGTCCAGATCCAGCGACACTTGGCCGCTCTGCCATCGCACATCAACCCTGTGCCAGTTACCGTCGGCGATTTCGACCCACGACCTGATCACGTCGGCGCCATCCAACAGAACCGCGAGTCTGCCGCCAATGACCTCGAACACGATCGAACTGTTCTGACCGATTTGAATCGTCATGATGAATGCATCCTGGTCCCGTGTTCTTATACTGAATCCAGTCAGCCACGGCAGGTGAATCGGTTTAAGCAGTGGGTTGAAGCTCAGTAGGCCGTTGCCACGAAATCGCCAGGGCTTAGACATCTCGTCGTCGCACTGGGGACCAGCGTAACCCTCGACGCACTCGCACACGTATCCCGACCAGACCTCTCGACAGCTGCCTCCGTTGTTACATGGACTGGACGCGCAGAAGGGCCTCTTTTCTGGACAGCCGGCGGTTGTTCCGTTGTCCGCAACGTAGGAGTTTAGGTCGACGAACTGGTGATCCACGTGGAAGTCGCTGATGCAGCCCACATAGTCCTTGTTGCGGATCTGGAAGCTCGAGGGGATCGCCGGGAGTCCTCCGAGTTGAAGTGGTCCCGTGAGGTCCAGGAATCTGTGACAGGTTTCGGTGACGTCGCTGCAGCGTGCCTCGAGGATCTGCTCGTTCCTACCAGCGCAACTCCATCTCTCGCCGAGTCTCTCGCCGAACCTCAGCGCCAGAGATACATCGCAGTTGTCCAGCGACACGACCACCGATCGGTTGATGTAGGACACCTGGACCTCGTGCCACTGACCGTCGGACACACCTCCAGGTATCTTCGCTGTGGCTCGGGTTATCTCGTCACCGAGGGAGAAGCTAAACTGCACTTGAGACTCGACTATCTCCAACGCGATGAAGTCATGCTTCTCGTTATACCTGCCGTTGTAGAGGAGCAGGCCTTCGGATGCCTCGGTTGCGAACCTCAGCTTCAGGTGCAACCTGTGTCTCTGTCTCAACGACGGGAATGTCAGGAAGGTCGTGGGTCCGAAGCTGCGGGATTTTAGCTGACACAGCGGCGTCACGTTGTCCAGTGGAGTAGCAGGACACTTATCGCAAAAGAAGCCGCCACTCACCCTGTTGATACAGGTCGAACCTCCTTTGCAGAGGTTGGGCACACAGGCGTTTTGCTTGAGGGACACCTCGCAGTCGTTGCCCATGTAACCCACGGGACACTCGCAGCTGTAGCCACCCTCGCGTCTCCTGCACGTCCCTCCATTCTTGCAGGGATTCGAGTAGCACAGGTTTACCTCAGTATCGCACAGGTACGCTTCCCTACTTCCAGTAAAACCTTTGGCACACTGGCAGGTAAAAGTAGTTACAGGGTAGATCGGCCTGAAGAGAACGGTGCTACTACTGGCAAAGCCCGAAGCATTGCCGAACTTGAGCACAGTGATACACTCCTCGAAGTTGAGACACGGCTCGGTGACGCATAGGTTGTCGTCAAACGGCAGGACTTTGACGTTGGCCAACCTGGCCAGGATTCCACGGTTCAGGTAAACGCGTTCTTGTAGAAACTGTGTGCTGTAGAACTCATCGCTGGAGCCAGGCTCGGCACGCTTAGCCGAGAAGCTCACGTTCAGGATCTTGTTGTGCACATCAGTATCTTCTTGCACACTGAACAGGAAGATGTTGTCCCGTGGACATGGGATGATGGCGGCTAGACCGTCCAGGAAGTAACCCAACAGCGGACTCAGGAACGCTTCGACCGTCATCTCGTCCAACCTCACGGTTATCGAGTTGAGGAGCATCTTGTCGGTGATGAGACGCACCGAGAGCGTCATGGTGGCCTTAGCTTCGTTGATTCCATCGGTAACGGAGATGTCCATCGTGGCAACGCGTGGGACGTTGGTGTTCAGCTGAGGTGACAAGGTAATTTCACCGGAGGTCTTATTCAACGAGATGATGTTCGCGTTGTTGCCCGATAGAATCGTGTAGACTAGTTTATCCGTAACGTCGGCATCGAACGCAGGAACCCGTCCGATTGCGTTGCTGGGGAAGAAGTCCTTGAAGTTGTTGAAGATGATTTGGAAATCTTCGAGCTTGGGCGCGTTATCGTTGACATCAGTTACGAGAACTTGGACTATGGCGTCGGAGCGAAGCGGTACCGAAGTCGCTCTCACCACCAGTTCGAACTTCTTCTTCGTCGACTCGTAGTCCAGCTCGACTAAGGAAATGAGTTCAGCTCTGTCGGCTCCAGGACGAGTGTTCAGTCGGAAGCTATTGGCGTCCTCACCACCGATGATGGAGTACTGCACGACAGCATTGGGTCCTTCATCCGGATCATGGGCATAGATTTCACCGACCGTAGAACCGATCGGTGAATTCTCCGGGATGTACAGAACAATCTTGTCTTTTTCGAAGGTTGGTGGTGAGTCGTTCACGTCCTCTATCTTGATGACCACTGAGACGGTAGAGGAAAGAGCTGGCGAGCCACGATCCACCGCTACAGCTTTCAGGTTGTATCGTGCCGTTGATTCGCGATCCAGAGCTTTAGCTGTCCTGATGATACCGGTCGCGGGGTCGATTGCAAAGGAGCCGTCTCCGTCGTTCTCCAGAACATACTTCACCCTTCCGTTGAGACCATCGTCGATGTCAGTTGCCGTGACCTTCAAAACGCTCGTGCCGATCAGTACGTCTTCTCTTACTGCACCCTGGTACTGAACAGAGTCAAAAGTTGGCGCGTTGTCATTCACATCCGTTACCGATATCTCCACATCGGTAGTATCGCTCATCGGTGGAACTCCTCCATCTTTGGCAGTGACGGTCAGCAGATAGCCCTTGTCCACTTCTCTATCCAGTGGTTTGGTCGTGGTGATGGCTCCGGTCTGCGGATTGATGGCGAACTTGGAGGTCTCCTGGCTCTCCGCACCGTCCTCGTCGCTACTCAGGCTGTAGGTGATCTGGGCATTCTGACCAACGTCCGAGTCCGTGGCGCTGACCACCAGGACTGTTGTACCGACTGGCGCATCTTCAAACACCGAGACTGAGTAGGGCGCGTTCTCGAACACCGGCGCGTAATTGTTGGCGTCGGAGACGTTCACGTAGACCAGAGCGGTGTCACTGCGGCCGCCAGAGTCCGAGGCTGTTACCGTAAGGACAAAGCGTTTCTCTTGCTTGTAATCCAATGGTTGAGACACGGTGATCAGTCCACGACCGTTTTGGGATGTTATGGAAAATCGTCCTGAAATGTACAAAGGGTTTTAAAATATTTTTTCAAAAACATTCTTATATTTTTATATAGCTAAACACTAACCTCTGGTATTTCCTGACGAGATCTCATAATGAATCCTAGCATCTTCGTCAGGATCCGTGGCAGTAACCGTAGTGACAGGTGTCCCAGGTGGATCGTCCTCAGCAACCACAGCCTCGTAACTCTTTGGCTCGAAGTACGGATCGTTATCGTTCACATCGGTGACCGTCAGTATCACCGTAGCGCTTGCCGATCTCGGCGGTTCACCGGAATCACTGGCCACCACGACAAACTGGTACTTGGAGCATTGCTCGCGATCGAGTTGCTTGACCGTGAATATCCAGCCGGTCTCGCAGTTGACAGCCACAGGGAAGTTGTCCGTCGATCCTCCACTCAAATCGCGTGAACCGATTGAGTATTTGATCTGAGCATTCGGACCTTCGTCGGCGTCGTAAGCTTGGACTTTTAAGACGCTGTAGCCGATCGAGACGGATTCAGAGACTGCTTCTTGGAATAGCGTAGTGTGAAACCTTAAAGTGAGAGATTAATGAGTTATAATATTGCATAAAATATTGTATTGTTGTTTTATGATTGGCTGGTGAACAAAGCACTACTGCTCGAAATAAAACTGATCATAGTCATGATAAAAATCGACAAATTAGTGCAAGTAAGTTAACCATATCGAAGTTTTCCTAATGATAATAAAACATGACGGAACAATATCTCACTATCTCAACAGACATTCAAGAAAAGCTTGCCTAGTCATACCACTCCCTTACCTCGGCACATTGTCATTGACATCTTTGACTCTGACGATCAGCTGTGTGGTATTAGACTTAGCAGGCAGTCCTCCATCCTGCGCCCTCACGATGATCTTGTAATTTTTCACGGTTTCGTAATCCAGCGGCTTCACCAGTATCACATCTCCGGTCTGCGAGTCGATCTGAAATATGTTCTGCGTGTTTCCTCCAATAATGGCATATCTCATCGCCGCATTGGATCCGGCATCAGCATCGGTCGCACGGATTTCCGCAATCACTGGATTCAGCGTGTAATCCAGATCCTCTGGTACACTGACGATGTACGTGCGTTCAGAGAACTGTGGATAATTATCGTTGTCATCCAGAACACGTACCACCAACGTCGCTGAGGCTGTCTGTCGATTGGATTCCGGGTTTGCCAGATCAGAGGCTTGAATTATCACGGTGTAGACCTCGGTCTTCTCGCGGTCCAGCGACGTCTTCGTCGTGACTATTCCGGTACGAGGATCGATCCTGGAATAATATATGATTGAATAGTCTGTTTGTGTGAGTAAAGGATAATTGCGGAATCGATCATGAGAGCGTGTCTTAGAATCCAAGAGCGCGAGTTATGGCATCGTTCGGTTGTGCTGACGTGGTGATTCATCTTGACGATGCCGAAATCGATATATCAGAATGAATACGATTCAGTCGCGTATGAATGTAATACACAAGCAGTGCTCGAGGGAGTGATTGATTGCCGCGAGACTTGAGTGTATAGCGAGAGACAATTGGAAGGAGAGCGGAAGATGATGCTGTATCCATCTTTCTTATCGTTATGAATACTTTGCTAAACGGTGTATCACTCCCTCGGGGATCATGAGAATACTTGATCAAGCTTGCTATTGTGAAAATTATGGCGAGCATTTATTTTATTGGTACTGATTTATTTCCATTCGCGCAGTGCATTCTTTATAGAAATATTTATCATTCTCAGTCTCTTCACTTTGCAAACATTAACACTGATAGATAAAATAACGTAGATTTTTTTAGTTGATAGAAATTAAAATACCTAAATGTAGACTGATCCTCCGTCAAGGTCGTAGTTCCACCACCGGTCGTCGAGACGATAGAGTATTCAACCTCGGAATTTTTGCCCATATCCTGATCGGTAGCCTTGATGGAAATAACGCTGGAACCGATCGGGACACTCTCGTGAACTGAAGCTTCGTATTCGGGTGACTCGAAGCTCGGCGCATGATCGTTCGCATCGAGTACATTGATCTGCAGCGTCGTCGTACCAGTTCGCGGTGGAAATGAGTCATCCACTGCCAAGACGCGGAAGTAGTGCACGTCGACGTTCTCGCGGTCGAGTCGAGCTGTTGTCGTTACCTTACCGCTGTTGGCGTCCAGGTTGAAGAGACTTTGCGATCGCGCGTCTATCAGCGAACTCATGGTGTACCTGATTTTTTTAAATTAAAGCCATTAGAAATTATCTATTATACAGAAAACTTCTACGATTATTCGTATAATTTTGTAAAAATGTCTATAAAAAACACATAATTTTAATCAACAATTCAAATGCAAAACTCACCTGACGATTCCACCCTCGGGATCCCTCGCTTTGACTGTCGTAACCGCAACCCCAGGTTCCTTTTCCTCCTCGACCGCAGCTACAT
>UCOJ01002109.1:0-15588 GCA_900474305.1 Cecidostiba fungosa
CCTTCCGTTACTATTATATATAGTAATTTTTCCTACATAGATAGCAAATTTTAATATATAGTTTTCTCAGTACAGTATTAACAGGTATTCTGAGTAAAAGTTTAGTAACGATACGGTGTGAACGCTTGGTTTTTCTTCTTTCAGATGGCCCACGGAAATGAAAAATGTGGTCTGGTAGGTGTGCCCTCAAGAAAATTTTTTCAACTTTTAGACCCCAAGTCTATTCACATGCACATACCTATATAGAAGCTCTGGAATAGCATCTCATTTAAGGGACACCGCATTCGAATGACGAAGAAACTCATTATTAGTATACAGAAACTCGCAGGTGCAAATAACACGCGCGGTAGCGTCATCATCAGTAGTTCCTCCTCGAAAATTCTAATATTTTTCTTCTGTACTCACGGAGGCGGAAGCTTCTTGCGGCAACCGCGGCACCGCTTTCATCAAATTCAATTTATTCTAATTAAGCCTCGGTGAATAACGAAGAGCAGTCAACTGGCGCATTTCCCTACGCGCTCTCGTCACTCGTAGCGCCCGACCGTAGACCGACTACTACTACTACTACTACTACTGCTCCTCTATGTGTACTTTCGGCTCTGCACGTAGTATAAAGCGTGAATTTCCTTAAGCTCCGCGTGCAGCAGCCACATATAGGTATATAGCTTGACGAAAGAATCGACAGCAGCGAACTGATTTCGCATTTGCGGATGCGCGGCTGCAAATCAGCGCCGGAGCTGATATGATTTGAGTAAACGTTTTCTTCTAGAGTATATATGCAGCCAGTCTCTCCTCTATATACATATATACTGTAAGCGCAGGTCGATCGATAGCGAGGCAAGGGGGCGAATTGTTATGATAAGAGAAGGCGGTGGCGGCTGTATTATGGATCATAGTTTCGAGTCGAGGATTTTGTTTTGCTAGGAGCGGCTTCTCCCGCTGCCAAACCGGCCGAGCGTATACATACACACCACTCTGCCCTCGGCGGCGGCTTCTCTCCACCGCCGCTCTGTGTGTATGTGTTCGCTTCTGCTGTAATACTCATCTGCGGGGAAGGGAGGCCTGCAGTGTTTGGATAGCGCAGACCGCCCGGCCGCTGGAATGTCGGATGGGATGGAAGCGGGAGGGAAGTAAGAATAAAGGGAAATAGAATCGCAAGCCGACAGAGAGAGAGAGAGCTAACTAAATAAAACACTACTGTGGCCGATTTAAACGCGCTGGGAGAGTATCGAGCTCTTATTGCTGTGGTGTGTTCTGTATGAAAATATGTTGGCAATATATTTTGTTTACGTTATTCGTCGTCGGCAGGAGCTTTTGAGCTTCCGATTGGCTACAGTTCACGTACATTATTAACTCAATGAGCTTGTTAATTTTTGTAGAATTCAATTAATACGGATACAATTTTGAAAACGCAATACATTTTTTAACCTTATATTCCTATATCTTGGTATTTCAATTTCGTAATAACGTTTTCAATATAACAATATTAGTTTCAATATTATTTTCTTGGAAGTAAGATACGTGATGTATTGGGAAATTCAACAATATATGGTATGAGATGTTTCCAAAAATATCATCATGATGTAGATATATTTAATGTCGGTATGAAAACATTTGCACAATTAGATATGATGAACTGTTTAAAAAAAATTGAGCTACGTTAAATCTATGATGAATTTTCTGCCACGCCAGTTGCTTTCTGCAAAAGCAGTATCATCTATAAAATTATCGCTCCAATAAAATATAAAATACAGTCTTGAATACATTTAAGCAGAAAAAAATATACTTGCGGTATATATTTTATAGCGTTAAAAGTCAAAAGCTCGCTCTCATTAAAAATGTGAAAATTCCAAAATGACCCGGCATTCTCTTACTCAAAGAGTACTTAAAATTCAGCCCGTACATATAGAGCGCGCAGCATCTGACGAAGCAAGTTGGCCCAAATAGCGGCGTGCATCAAACGTTAACTTCATCGCGAAAAGGTCGACGCAATAAAAACCGACGCAGACCCCTGCCAAAGAGAGAGCGAGAGAGAGAGAGAGAGAGAGAGCGTTTCGGGTGAGAGGCAGGCAAGAAAAAGCAGCAGCGAGAGAAAGCGAAAGGCAAGAATCGCAGAAAGAGAGCAAGGGTGTTTTTAGGGGGTCGGAAAACCGGGACGAGCGTCTAGTTGGCGCCAGTTAGCAGACGAGCGCAAAGACGCCGCCGTGAATCGTAACACTGGCGCCAGATAGATCTTCCTCTCCCACTAGACTATGCTCTTATTCGTTTATATCCTATATATCTATACTGGTGAGTCTCTCTCTCTCTCTCTCTCTCTCTCTCTCTCTCTTCTGCAGTATTGTATATGAGGAAATCTTTTTAAATTCACTAGTTGAAAGGGTCAGAAAATGGCAAATTTTTAAAATGCGCACGAGCATACCTTTATATCATGATTGTTTTTGTTCATTTCTCTCTCTTAAAAAACTGATGTGCTTTATTGTGAAGCATTTAATTGATGATTGGTCGCCTGATACAAGAATTTAGGAACACGAATTAGAAACGCGAATTTTATTACATAACCTGCAAACACTTTAAACTGTTAGCGCTCAGCAGGCTGCAAAATCTAAAATCTCTCTGGAAAGATATAATTGGTGGCATAATAAGGAGTGCGCGAGGCGCACTTAGATTTCCTAATAGTATATTATACAATGTACAAAAAACTAGTGGAAGACGAGAAAACAGCTTTATGAGAGTTTTCTCGGCCACACAAATTCAACGAAAAGTAGCCATTGCTCGACTTGTATGATCAAATTACTGGAACAGAGCTTTAATTTGAAAAGAAAAAAACGTTAACAGTGGTCCTTTACGTAAAAAGTTGTCTGTTTACAAGTAGCGAAAATCGTGAAAAAAGGAACGCTTATACTTGATTTTGTAAGGACCCAAAATTGTTATAACTTTTCGCTGTTTTCAATTGTAGACAACTTTTTAATTTAAGCGACCATTTTTAACAATTATTAACATTGAGTACATGCGTTGAACCATGGCTGCTTTTCTTTGAATTTGAATGACCAAGAAAACATTGTCACAAAGTACTTTTCTCGTAATATAATGAACAAAAAAGTTATGCAAGAAGCGTGTACCCGCGTTTTGAAAAAATTTTCTGGCCTCTCTAACTGATGGCAAATTTAAAAAGATTTCCTCATATAGGTTTATAAGTGTCCGAACAATACAGTGTCCGCGCAAGGGAGACGAAGAGTCGATGTTTGCTCTCGAGCGACCGTCGCCCCGCACGCAAACGGGGCAAATGGATTTCGCTGGCTCGAGTGCGAGCTTTATTTTCGTTGCAAGCTCGTGCGTGTCCTGATTGGAGTTATTGTTTGTAGGCCAACTTGACTTCTATTTACCGGTGTGACGATCGCCTTCACTTTTATATATCCAAATAAGCTGCCATTAAAACTTTTTGCAAAACTCTCGTCTCTTGTCATTTATCACACACCATCAGTCAGTTCAAAGACCTGATAACATTAATAATACACCATCAAGCTTACCACGTTCTATATACTCTGGCTCAAACTGACTCTCAAGCCGCTCAAGCTCTGGGGCAAAGAGGCTTCTTCTTTGTCGCCGCATCAGCTCTCCTATGCAATCCGGACTCGGTTTCACAGTGCATTGCACTGCCGAGGAGGGGAAGCGAGCGCGCGAATTTCAAGTGCGCTTTCTTTGTTCGGAAGCAATCGCTGCTGCTACTGCTGGTGGTCCTTCCTCCCGCCGGGTACTGTATACACTTTGAAAGGGAGAATCTCATTTCAAATTCAAGTTCGGTGGCTGCTGCTGCCTTTTGTAGGCTTCGCGAACTTGCTGTTCGACGACTCAATCAAATGCTAGGCGTCGCCGAACTCGCGCGCAGTCCCGAATATTTTTACTCGAGAGGGAGAGAGAGAGAGCTGCTGCAGCCGCCCGGGATTCTTTTACCTCGACGCGCCGGCTGCAAGCTCCTTCTTTTCGCTCGATTTTTATTTACTCAACTGAAGAGTTCGCCTGCAGACGGGGAGAAGTAGAGGAAGGCTTTTATTTGGAGGAAGTTTGCCTGCCTGTTTGATGCGACTAGGGTTTTTCCAGATCTTGTTTGAATATTGATTCGACAAGTGCGGTTCGTGTACACAGACGCATTCAATTTCTTCGGAAAAAAAGCAACAAAAATTAAATAACAACTGGTACAGCGATCAGGACGAAAAAGAAAAATGAATTTCCAGCTAAATAGCCGCGAAAAAAACAGAGCTGAAAAGTCAAAGACGCAGACCCGAGCGCGCGAGGGTAACACAAGTCTAGCGGCGAAGAATAACAAGAGAGTCGTCGAACGCTCGGGAAGGAAGTCGAAGGAAGGAGCATCGCGGTGCAGAGCGTCGACTGAATATTCCAATGAACGTCGCTGCCAGTAGAGTAGTAGAGAGACGTCGTCGTCGTCGTCGTAGTCTCGAGGTGGTCGGGGGGATGCTCGATAAATAGACGCGATTCCTTGCCTCTCTCTCTCTCTCTCTCTCTCTCTCTCTCTCCCTCTGCGGCGACGAAGCTACCTCTACAACCAGGACGAGAGCAGCCGTACAAGCGGCTGCAGCCTGGCTTCACGACGACGAACTGCAAGATCCAATTTCTATCTCTCTCTCGGCGGTGCAGCCGTTCCGATGCGCATATTCCCGCATTGTAAGTTTGTCATTAGTATTCCACTGTTGTTACGTGCTTCCACGGCCGCCGCCGCCGCCGCCGTTTCTATATGCGGGGCGCGGCCAACTATTTAAGTAGCTCGATAAGGAACTAATTCCCGATGTCTGCTGACCGCGGATGGGAAACTTATTTTTCCGCCCGGCTTCTTCTTTTTATGTTTTTGCGCGACATGGATGCTTCTCGAACGATATATACGCCTGTCTATATGTATAGCTCTATAATTGAATGCACGGCGGTCAGCATTGTTCTTGCTCTTATATATACGTATACACAGAGCGAGCTTTTGTGTGGCGTAATTTTAGCTCGTCGAGAAAATGGAAACAGCAAACTTATATTATGCCGCGCGACACAGCAGACTCGATTTAATTATGCGTTTTGCTTATCGAGTTATATAATAAAGCGAGAGCGAATTCTTTTCCAGCACGAGAATACACTCGTATATTTATAGAGAAAGAAAACGCGTAGTTCTACTGAGAAGAGCTTTTTCATCACAATTATTAAGAATCGCAATAATACCGCGGCGTCATTTGTTCCTGCGTCTGAGCCAGAGGCTTGCGGTAGCAAATCAGCGTCTACCAGCTGCAGCGAGCTTTGTTTCGAATCCCGCCACACAGAGCAAGTTCAGCAGCGTGCGTTTTCCGGACGCTTTAATCAACACAAGCCCAGTCGTCGTAGTCGTCCTTGTCGTCGTTCTCAAATCTGCCTAACCGTACACAACGCGCATTCATCCTTTCGGGCTTACCAAACAGTATACAGCAGCAATGGCTGATGGTCCGCTGAACTATGCTTTTTTTGTGTGTTTCTCTGTGATGCCACACGCGCGGCTTTCAAGCCTCGAATTCGTCATCGCGTATAGCCTCCTGCCTCCCCCATCGTCGATCGATCTTCGCGTTTTTTTTTACTCGCGCTCGTACACACACACACACATACACACACACGCTATAGTGGCTTTTTCCGATCGGGCCAATATGGCCATCTGCCGAGAGTATAGAGAGGGGCTTTGAAGTGGCGAAAGAAAGCGGCGGCTCAAGGGGAAATCGGCGTTAATGGTTCGCCGAAGGATTTGCCGGCCGCTAGTCGCGCGTTTTTACGAGTTTTCCATCGCTGCTGAGAGGAGCCACTCAAATCAAGATTCCCACCTTCTCCCGCGCAACTTCTCCATTTGTCTCATCGGGCTTCGCCGCCTTCTTCTTCTTCTTCTATATGTGTCTCATCGTTGACTCTCCCGTGATGGTCGTGTGTGTGTGTGTGTGTGTGTGTGTGTGTGTGTGGGTGAGACGACGGTCTCCCTGTTTATCCATCACTCGAGAGTGCTCTCTATCCCGTTTTCCGACTTTTTTCGCTCTCGTTTCCTTTTTCGCCCTCATTATCCGTCTTCATCATTTTCAGTCGGGGCGAACCCTCTCGGCCTGGCGGCGGCTGATTTTTATAGTGATGTATAGGGTCCTTTCGAGTTAATTAGCAATTCCGCAGAATTTAATTTATGCGGAGAAAAAGAATTCAGTTTAGCATAGTAATTGGTGATTCAAATTATCTCTCGATCATCGCTAGTTCGTCTGGTTATATTCAAAGTGTTATATTATATAGGGGCAACGTAATGAACTGATCAGTCAAGCACATGTTCGGGAAGTACGTGCTGCAGCTCCTATATCGATCAAACCCCGAGAAATGGCCTCCGAAACCGAGTGCGCTTCTGAGAGAGATACTTAAAGATCGGTGTTTAAGATAATCCACCAATTCGTGCCAGGCTATTCAACCCCCTTTGTTTACGGCAAGCTCAATTTGATGCTATCGATTTGCTGCTCAAGATATTTAAAGGTGATACGAAAATGTTAAGAAAATGATTGCATCTTCGTGATGCTTGCAAGAAAAACAGTTATTATCGAGTCAGCACTTGAAATACAATATAACAGACACTCGCGAGCGTTCTTCATTATACGCAAACTCGATAAAACTAGAGTAGCATCAGCTGTATACACATGATGCACAGACCCGCAGCTACGTAGAATAGAAATTAAGTAAGAGGAGCATCGACATTCGCGTGCAACACAATACCCGCAAAGGATCTTTCTCGCGCAAAGCTTCTTAGGAGCGAGAGCGAGAGAGAGTACGCGTTGTGTATCGAGGGGGTAAAAATGAGCCGAGAGACACTTCCAGTCGTTCGCCGTGTATAATATAGAGTGACAGGCAACAGCGCGAATCTCGAGTAGCATCGCCCCCTGAAAATCGGCCCGGCAATTGCGCACGTACCTATATATACCTATACGTCGTAGGCACGACGATAGAAATAGCAGGTATATAGACAGGGAGCGAGAACTACTCGGAAGTCTCTGGTAAGCGGATATACCCACTCGGCGCCTTTTGTCTCTTCAGCACAGCCTGCGCTTGCTTATATAAACACACACACACACACACACACACACGTACACGTACACAGGACGAGAAAGAGCAGCAACTTATCTTCCGCGCGAGAATTGAAAGAGAAGCGACGCGCACGCACGGAATGCATCGCGTCGTACGGTTTAAAAGGTCGAGAGGAGTGAGAGAGAGAGAGAGAGAGAGAGAGTATATAGTTGGTACTGCAAGAAGGATACGATATTTCAAGGCGGCGACAAGGAGCAAGTCGGCTTGCTACTGGTAAATTAATTAAATTCCTACAGTCTGCCTAAGCCGCGAGAGCGCGAGCTGCTGCTGCTGCTGCTGCAACGGGTCGAGCGCGCGCAGCTTATGCCGGGGACCAAGAGTCTCGTGTTCAACCCGTGGGAATATTGTAATTAAGATATGCACTTCTACCTACCATTTTCCTCCTGTTTCTCGCCCCCGGCCGCCTCCGCACCTCTCTCTCTCTCTCTCTCTCTCTGATGCTGCTCTCTCGCCTATCATCGCCTTTTCTCAGTCCTCTATCTTCTCTTTCACTCGCTGCAGGCGCTTATTCCAGCTCTCTCTATCCCTCTTACTTCTCTTACTTCTCTTTCGGCTCTGCATTTCGTACTACCTCTTTACGGATCTTCATTATAAGCTATTTAAAAGATCCGCACGAAATTTATTATTTTTTTTCTATTTTTGGTCGAGGATCTCAAACTTGCCGCACGTTATAAGGTCATAATTTGGGATTACAGTATCTACGACAAGAAAAGAAGAATATTTATTCGACAATTGCAACGCTTGTATTTTATGCAATGCCGCTTTGTTCTGAATTTTCTCCGAGAGCTTTATTGCGGTAAGGTTGGCTCGCGCAGCGACTATGGCCCGTATATATATATACGCCGACACTGGACTCTTCCTCTTTTGCTCAGTGGTGCGCGCGATATCGTTTTCTCTTATAGCGCGCTTCTGATGCTCAGGCCGAGAGATGCGATGCAATGCGCGCTCGTCCCTCGGCGAATGATTCACGCTCTGCAGGACATGCTATTGTTTCAAACACTTCCAAATTGTACCTCATTATAATGCTCGCAGCAGATTCATTGCGCCGACGCTGCAGCGGTTTCCATTCGACATCATCTTTTGTTCGGAAGGATAGAGGCTCTTGCAACCCTTGCCTCGATGAAGGGCTTTATTTATAATAAGGCTGTTTCCTTCAACTTTTTATTTCGCAGCTCGAGCTCGAGAGCTCTCGCTATCTCAAAGTTTCTTGCGAAATATCGGCTCGTTACGTTTTGGTTGTTGACCGGTTTTTGGATCAAAATATTAAAAATATGTACGTTGATCGGTGTATGAGGAAATCTTTTTATTGTCGCCAGTTAGGAGGGGTCATTATTTGGTGAATGTTCAAAAAGAGAGCACACTTTTCTAGCTTGATTTTTATTTTTCATTATAAAAAAAACCAGTGGAACACGAGAAAACTGCTTTGTCACACGGTTTTTTCTACCATACAAATTGTATGAAAAGTAGTATTTATTCAAGGACATGTACTCAACTCCTAAGGACGCAAACAGAAAACTCATATTTGTAGGATCAAAGTACGGGAAAGGGCTTCAATTTGAAAAAAAATCGTTATAAATGGTCGGTTAGGTAAGAAGTTGTCTACGATTGAAAATAGATAAAACTCATGAAAAAAGGGACGCATTGCTTGATTTTGAAAAATCCCAAAATTTGTACCTTATGCGGCCATTTTCAACGATCTTTTTCTCAAAGAAAAATGGCTACTTTTTGTTGAATTTGAATGATCAAAAAAACAGTGTCACAAAGCAGTCTTCTTGCGTTCCACAGATTTTCTGTACATTTTATAACATAACAAGCAATAAAAAACATGCTAGAAAGGCGTTCCCTTTTAAAAAATTTGCAATAATAATATATATATATATAATAATAATAATATGAATCCCTCACACTCGAAAAATATATCTTCATTTTTGAAATAGAGAAAAACATACTGATAATATTCAATTTACAAATTGCTAATAAATATCAAGTTCGTATGAAAAATGATTGGTTCGCTGTTATACGAGCAATAACTCATATTCGGCGACGCACGAGTCTCGTTTATATAGGTGTACCTTATTATCAGCGTCCTCGGAAAGTAACAGGAATAGAAATGCAAAACCAGCCGATAATACCCGGGCACATTAGCCGCACTAGTAGGTTTATATACGTGCGTACGCATGGAAGCAGCTGGCTCTTCCGGGCAATAATCGCTGATCCGAATAATTGAGAAATTCGAAGCCAGAGCAGCAGCAGCAGCAGCGATGCAGCATCAGAGTATTGCGCTCCCGGCGCGTATTGCCAATGGCGTCGACGCGGCATCGACTAAGCTCTTCCTCCACCAGCTCGCAAACGAGATACATGCAACTGCGACATCATTGCCAAGGATTTGCGAAATATATATATACATATGTACAGTGAGAGAAGAGAGATTCGAGTTGCTGAAAAGGCCGGCTACGCAGTCCTTAAGCCCGAGTCGGCGTCGCGCGATCGGCTCGTCGGATAACGCGCCGGTCGAATATACCACGTATATATACATCTCGACTACATATAGGTATATAATACTATACGACTGCGAAATAGACTGCTCGCGCTTGCAGGTGTGCGGCCGCGAGAAAAGCCAGATCTGGCTGATCCTTTTGACGCGAGCGAGCGTATATAGCCAGGGTCTAGGATACCGCGAGAGCAAGGAGAAGCTATTTTTGTTGCCGGTCTCTCATCCTGCCCCGCCGTACTGCTGATGCTACTGTTACGACAGCTGTGCGACAGATTCGCTCGTAGATAAGAAAATTGCGCCGGCAGTTAGCGTAAGTTTGTCGACGAAAGCGCGACACGAGAGCTATACAATCGGCCTGCGCGCGTTACGATAAAGGAGCCGGAAACGAAGACGACCAGTTCGACTTAATGCTTTTGTCGTTTCTTTGATGGCTGATAACGGCTAAGCAAATAAATGCCGAGATTCCCTATTTTCGCTGAGGCTCGAATTTCAGGATGGTGTTAGGCAAAGCCGAATTCATCGTCATTATGCGTAACTTTTATCAATTTTTTGAGTCATGTAAAACATACGTGGAAATCATACGTATTTATTAGTTACATACTGTTAATCGCCATACATAAGCGTTTTTCATGGACGAAAATTGCAACGACTTTGCCTCCTATCCAAGCGGCTGAATTTTTAATTAAGTTTGCTTTCTCGTATTATCTTTGCACATTATTTATTTACGTGATTTTGTAAGAAGACTGCTGTGTGTTTTAAAGCGTCACCCTTAAATCCTCACATATCGACCTCGGTAGCGCCACCTTTGAGAATAAGTACGAATCTTGATAGGGTGTTGAAGATTACCATTCGAAGTCAGGGTAGATTTTCTGCAGTCATCGTTTTCTTATCAAGTTCTGCCGTACCATGTGTAGCATAATTTTGAGGCTGCTTTGTAATAGTAAAGTTATTTCAAAACAAGTGTAAGCTGAAAAATTGCTTTTCGTAGTTCGCAGCTATAAATCAAACAACACTTTCGTTATTTCCAAGGGTAGATCGGAAAACTCAGGTAAAACAATAAATCGGCACTTTCTCTCCAACGAAAAAAAATCCACTTTTCCGCACCCGAATTTTCTCTTGGGGCCGTTCATACAATTTTATTATCTATATAAGAAAGTGACCCTCTACCTGGACAGTAATAAAAATAGGCATTCCTGGAAAATTACATCTAACAGCACATACATATTTATTTATTCATTCATTTGTTTGTCATCTCATCGTCATTTATTTGTGAATTTTAACTCAAAACATACTTTCCCCTTTTATCAAAATTTGATACCTATGAGAATATAGTACTTTTGTCTATACATATAATTATGACATCACTTATTGTAAAGATATAAATATATATTATTTGCATTGAATGATACTAGAATTAAACATAATGCAGAATACAATTGTATATTGAAACAACAATTGGAATTTTCGTTATATAATAATATTGTGAAAAAATAATAATAATCTTAAGTTGATTTTAATAGCTATAATTAAACTTAACTTCTTTTGTAAAGTTAATACTTTTCATTTTGCCGATATATTTATTAATAATTAATAACGTCACAATTTGAAGGTAAACAACAAATTATTTTTATTAATTGGTTTACAATTGACAATAATAATAAATATAAAAATGAAATCAATGTTGAAAAAATACAGAGCAGCGGACAGTGTAAATATTTTTGTCAATTAACTTTTTGCAAAACTATGTTTAATGCACAGGCATAAAATTACAAGAATGTGCAGATTAAAGTAATAAACAAATTTGAATTAAACTATTTCGACATCAGTGCAATAGGTGCAACTTATTATTAAACACGCGAAATATTATTTTATACAAAAGTGATAATAGCTACATTTCGATACTGAATTCGAGAATGTGAGATTAGCCCTGTATGAACGTGTAAATAAGTACTATTTTTCTTTAAGAGTTAATGCTTTTAAAAATATTTAGAAATAAACCCGTGTTTTTATAACCGTTACTATTATTATTAATAATAAATTATTTGCGGAAATTAACGGCAGGATATTCTTGTTATATATGAGAAAGAATGAAGTCCACAACAAATGAATGAAACTCAATTGTAAAATCATGTTGAACTTGCAAAAAATGTGTACCGCGTTAAGCTGGCGTCTATATCATTGTCAGCGTGTCCTTTTATGCTGGAAGCTTTTATACACATGTATAGCTTGCACTCCGACGAGACTCTACTTTAATCCTATATAGGTATACTAAAAGCGCCGTCTGCCTAAATTGTCAACTGCCATCGAATATGGCTGAGCCATAAAAATTGTCAGCGGGGCCTTCTCCTGGGGTCTTTCTATGTATGGCTCGGCCGGCGGTCGGGCCTAAAAGCATGTCATAAAAACGTACAGAGTCTCACCTTTTAATCCTTTTATATCTTCAATTCCTATTCCACGCTTATGATGGCTTAGGAAATTTACTTTTCCAATCTTTTCTGCAAAAACTGCATACTCAACAATAATGTGATATATTAATGCCATATACCAATAAAAATTTCAGAATAAGCTATAGTACTTTTGCATCCTCCCAGAGGAACCTTTGTAATGGTACAATTTATGTTTTGCTAAAAATACAATACGTATAATGGTATATTTCGATACAAGTGCACAAAAGTTGATTCTACACAAGTATGAGGTTTGTCGTCCGAGTGAAGCGAGGGTAAAAATCACACGAGTGTAGAATCAAAAAAAAGCACACGTATCGAAGGTTCTTTTTCGATATAGCGTGTAAAATGTGATTGATCGTACGCGAAGCGATTTTTGATAACTAATATTTACCATACAAAAAAATATTAATTTTAGTCGCACATTTTTTTAATGTCTCATCCCGTTTGAGACACAAAACATTTTAAAGATTCATCGGCGCGTGCGTGTTTTTAATGGCATTTGTGAATTATAGGTATACATCGTCGCTCCTAACGAAGACTAATATACTTCAGTTTTGCCGCGAAGACTAGTACTCTTGCGTTATTACATGTGCATTAATACATTTGCACTCCTGTCGCGAAAACTAATACATTTTGCACTTTATAAAAAATGTATACTGTGAAAATTTCAACTCAATCGAGAGCGTTTTAATTGAATTATCGCCAAAAGCATAAAAACGAGTATATCTTGACATCGAACCCCTGAAAAAATAAAAAATTTTCACAGTACACAGTTCTAATTGTGTATTTTTTTTCAATCTAAAATTTTGGTGACGATCATTAAAAAAGCGAGAAAACTATTATAGTCATAGCGCCGAGAGTGCGAAATATATTACTTATCGTCGCGAGATTGCGGAATTTATTAGTCTTCGCGACGAAAAATGAAATGTATCCAGTATATGTGTTATGCAAATGTAATACAGATTTTCATTTATACTTTTACAAAATCACACCTTTTACTATACCTTATAAGATGTAAAAAAAATATTTAAAGATATAATGTAGGATGTCTCTGAATAAATACTAAATGTTATTAATGTATTATCAGTGTTAGATTTGTGAAAATTTTGTACAAATTTTACTGTAGTGAACTTTCTACACCATTATTTGACAATCACGTTCATTGAATTATGACGCGAATTCGTATCGTTCATTAACAGAACTGTTGAATAAAAAAGGAAAAATAAAAAAAAATCCATCTCGAAAATTTATCAATATCTGATACATCTATCATATCTGCTCTACGTATAACAATAATCAAATATTGTTGTTCTTTTAATAATTCTACTTCTCAAAACATAAAACAGTGAAATGCCACATATTATAAATATATTGACTTTAGAAAAAATCTTTGTTTTAATAAGTACTATCAACTTTATTTTTCGTTAAAATGTGCAATATGTAGTCTTTTTCCAAGTGATAATATTACTAGAATTTAAAGTAATCCGGAAATATAGGCTCACGGTCGGTCCGGTGTGTGTATATACTTTCAGTCAATGTTGTAAACAAAATATTGTACTTAGAAGGATACCTTGAACCGACGTTTTGTTAAATCTCTTGTTCAAAAACTTTCTTTATTACGGCGTAATCCAACCATGATACTCACAAAAATTATAAGAGAAAATAGGTAATTTTAAAACTTAAACTTATAACTTGACTATCTGTCAATTTTTGTGCGTGCGCAAGCGAAAAAACTTGGGTATTCAATTATAAACTAATACATTTTTTATTAGTTGGTTGATAATAAAACAAGTTTAATTTCCTATAGCGAAAATGTTATTTATATGCAAAATAATAATAAATGCTCCTTGACTGTTATCATATTCCCTCAATACACAGGATAATCCGATACATATACTAAATATAGAAATAGAACATATGTATTCTTAGAAATTGTATACCTTGAATATCGTCATTAATAAGCCTGTTCAAATGACTCAAGTAGTCTATTATGCTATGTAATTAATAGGTCTGCGTTTCGGACAGAGGTTATAGACGTTTGCGCTTGAAAATAAAGATAGTGAACTCGGAAAAGCAGTGCGCGATAACGACCGGCCGATATTATAACCATAATAAAGAACGCTACTTATCCTTTCTTAAAATAACTGACTGTCGCGTTAATACAATCCTATATTTAAGTGTACAAATAGATCATAATCGCTTAAATACGATTATTCGGTACTACAAGTAAACGGTTAAAGTGAAAAGTTATTTTGTTTTCGTATTGGAACTGTAGTTATAAAGATGTTATTATTATTATTTTTAAAGGCGATGACAATAACGATAGTGTCGTTAATTATATTTTCACGAAGCCAGGCTTATGGTTGTAACGAAGCAATTTGCGCAAGTACCGTCAGCAAGTGCATGCTCTTAAACAGTTGTAAATGCAACTTGACTACGTGCAGCTGCTGCAAAGATTGTTTTCTTTGCCTTAGTCTTCTTTATGATGAATGCTGTTCTTGTTTTAGTTCGTATATTTCGTTTATTGAAAGTTATTGTTCATATTTAATTTAGTGCTAAATAAATAGTATGTAGTGATTTTAAAATGCTCATATAATTTTGTAAAACACTTAATATTATCTTAGGATGATTTTATAGTCTGTATTTGAGGGTAAGATCCATGTGGAGTAATTAATTAATGAACATATTTTATCATATTGTAGATCTTTGTCCAAAATCAAATGATACGGATACTATTCCATTAAGTAAACAATCTCACGTTGAAGACTTTGATGAACCATTCCCAGAACTATTTCGAGCGCTAACTCAAGAACCAGACGAACATAACCGGTGGATTAGTTTTACATATCCAATCAGCTTCTCAAATAGGATACTTTCGCCTCAAGAAGAGAAAAATGTCCAATATTATATGAGTAAGATTCATTTTATCAAAAGCTTAAATTTATTAATTTGATAACTGATGTCAAAACTCTCAAAAGTTGTTGCCTGCATGTAATTATGGCTGATTTATAATAAAAAAAATGTGATTTTTAGTGTCGCTGATACTTACAGTAAATAAAAAATATTATTATAGAATTGTCTTTAAAATACTTCAAATGAATTATTTTTGGATTTTTTGTTATAACTTGTTAGTCTGTATGGATATTGATATTGCATACTGATTTTTATAGAGTGACGTACGTTATGATAATTGAGTTTACGTTATAAGTTTAAAAAATTTATAAATGTAAATAAAAGTAAGCGTGGATATCAAAATTCTACAAGTTGTATTATAAAGCCCACGGTATTTACTTTTTTTTAATGCTTATATAGTTTTTTTTTAGTAACATGCAATTTTTATCTGTACTTCATTTTTTTCTTGCGTTTTTTATATTATGCATAAGAATACATAATATAAAATCCGCGAGAAAAAAGTATATCTCTCTTTAAAAAGTCATGACCGGATAATGTGAAGCCTATAAATGAAGTTAGCGTTGAACGCTGATTGGTCGACAGATATATCCGGGTTAGATGGCGCCAACA
>UCOJ01002110.1:0-15583 GCA_900474305.1 Cecidostiba fungosa
CATCTATTCAATACTTTTCCTATACCCTGTGTATTTTTAAATGATACGAATCCTCCCACCAAGCCTTGTAGTGTCTCCAACTCAGCCAGCAATAATGGCAGGTTGACATCATTTTAATATTTTAAAACTTTGAATAATCCAATAACATAACTACTTGCACGAACTAGCAAACAATATATTTTTCAAGGACGATCAGAAACTTGTAAAACCTCTATACATAGTCACTTTCAGGCGCAAAGATGTAAATGTTGTCTATAAGTCTACGAACCCAATTAGGAACAAAATCTCACTGTCGAACGGTAAACAACCTAAAGTGCAACTAAAATAAAAAAAAACTATATCTTAAAGTCCTGACAACGACCACACAGTCCAAAGAAACCTACGTGGATCTAAAACATTTTTTCGAAGCGCCATTAATTAAGCTTTGCTGTTTCCCATCAATCTATCTCTCTCGCTCTTTCTCGCTAGTCTTTTCAGCTCTAGCTATCCTTCTCTGCACTCTCCTCCGGGCGCCTGTTTCATTTTTTCTATACTCTTCTCTTTCTCTGGGCCGGCAAGAGACGCCTATCTCTCTACAACGTCCCTTCTCTCTCTCTCTCTCTCTCTCTCTCTCTCTCTCTCTCTCTCTCTCTAATTCCATCTCTATCACAGCCCAGCATCACCACGCACCCTCGTCTCTCGCACACTTGTGCACACGCACGCACACACACACACACACATGGACTGGTTCCGCGTAGTTGTAATACTACCGCCCCTCGCCCCTCGGCGTCGATTCCTTTGAACCGGTCCCTCCACTTCTCTCTCTCTCTCTCTCTCTCTCTCTCTCTCTCTCTCTCTCTCTCTCTCTCTCTCGCGGGTACGGCGCTAGAGCACGTATATATATATATCTCTCTTTCTCTCTCGCTCTTCTGTCGGTCTCTCGGGGGACTCCCCCGCTGCGCGCACCGCGAGCCTCGTCCCACGAGGGGCTTCCATACTGCCTGCCTGTGCCTGGCTTTGTCGTTCTCTCACTCGCTCTTTCGTTCCCCTCTCACATGCTTTTCTCGCTCTGGTTGTATTGGTGTATGCTATAGCTCTCTCTTTCTCCGTGTGTGTGAGTGTGCGCTACGCTAATTATGGTGGCTGGCTGCGCCACGGCCGTGTAGCTCCGCTTGGCGCGTTCACGTTAGGCCTGGCATTTGCCGAGGGACGACATTTTGTTTTGTGAAACTTTCAAGATGGATCGCGAGAGCTGCAGCCTATCTCTCTGTCTCGCTTTCTCTCCCTCTTCTCTTATCTTCTCCGTCTCTCTTTCTCCTACTACTCTTTTTAAGGCTCGCCGGTTGTATAGACGTATCTGGCACTGAGTCGCCGCCGCGACTCTATAGTAAGCCTGTGTGCCCTCCTTCCATCCTGGGCCTGCTGCTCCTGTCGTCTATCTCCTTCTCTCTTGCACTTGCGCGAGGATCTTGTCTCTTGACTTTCTTCGGATGGGCCGCCTGCGCTCCTCTGTGCCTTATTTCCTTTTTTCTCCCGTATTATTATACCTGCGGTCGGCTGAACTCGATCTCCGACTCTCCCATCCTACGGTCGTGCCGAATAGTTGAAAAGTTCGATGTTTTTGTTACTACTGTGGCAGCTGACTAGGAATTCGGACGGTTTTTTTTAGTATAGTTATATATATACGACGTACACAGATGGATTTTGAAATGCCATAGCTGTATTCACTATATCTCTGAAAGTTGTCTACTTTCGAGCAAATAAATCCACAACGTAATGCTTAAATATTAACAAAATTGACCTTTCTCCTGTATGCATAGCGTAAGTCTTAAATATCTCGTTTGATTTCAACATTACGAATTTCTATTTAAAAAAATCTACAAAACTGTATTTAGTATAGTATAGCATCTTTAACCTTGTATACAATTTCGCATATAGAAATGATATCAATATAATAAATAAACAACAGTTCAAAATGTATACTTTACTATGCTGTATAGAATACAAAAAACCGTCTGCGAACGAACACATTTTTCAAATGCTTTTCCTCAAAACATCTTTTCTATGAGCTTTGCTACAATGACAGCTGTTTCGTGCCATCCGACGGGATCAGGTAAAAATGATTTTTGGTTTTCTTTTTCGATTCGTTATTTGAGACATATTTTCACGTAATACAATTATACTACATTTTACGCAGATATTTGTAGTAGTAAAAATGCATATGGAAATTTAAAATTGTTTTTTGTTGTTTTTCCTTGAGAAAGACATTCGCACCGCTACAAACATCAAATTGTCTACGGTTAGAAAAAACGTATTTTTTAGTTCTAATTTAAACTTATAACAGTACTAAATTTCGAATTATTTGAGCATTTATTTTCGTTATTCAATCTTTAAAATACAACGTGTGTTATTAAAACATCTAAAAAATTGAAATGTAAATCCAGAGATTAAAAGTAAAATCTTAAATCTGATTGGTAAACTACTAAGACACCTTTCAACTTATTTCTTATCTTCAGTTTGGAGTTTCAAATTGGAAGAAACTGTGATAAGGGTATATTGTAATAAACTAATCATGTCACCTAATATTTGTTCTTGAATTTGCAAAGATTTCATTTGTTTCCATATCAAAAGAGTATACAATGAGAATTTTAAATATCACATTAAATTCTTTATACAATCAATCATCACTCCTAACTAAGATTAGCAAATTTCAGGAAAAAAAAACGTATTTTCAACTGTTTTTTTAGAGTGCCACAGTATTCTTCGTTAGGAACAACGATATCGTCACTTGAAATAAAAAATATGCTCAATTACAAGGAATCGTAATCTTTAAAATTAATAACGCGGATTAGTTGCTTTTCATCTATTAAAATCATATTAGTAAGAACTTACGATCTATAGATATATTTATACATATAAAAGTTCACGATAAGATATAAGCCTCGTAATGCAAATTTACCTTTAACAAGCTAGAGTGATAGGGACGTATATCAAATCAAGTCTAACGATACGCTGAAGAGAAACTGAATCGGCGTTTAACTTGTATTTGCAATGCACATTCGTGTGACACTTTCCACGGCGACGAATGCATACGGTCAAATAGTCAAAAACCAGTCAGTGCGAGATACTCTACGCTATTTGCACTTGTATACATTCTGTTATATATATTAAGTTCTTTATTTTGACCTCATGGCCTAGAAATCTCGTCAGAAATGAAATATTCCTCCGATCTCATAAAATACTAATTAATTAATAACAATAGTATTTAGTATTAAGAATAGTAACCACAAGATTAATACAAAATTCACGTTTATGATGTATACTTTGCAAACTTTAAATTTTTGTTACATTATTTAAATATTTTTTATCACTCGTGCTCGGAAAGTACCGCATAACGTAAGGGTTTTGCGTAGGCTAAATAACTGATTGTACATTCTCATAACGCACGCAAAAGTATTGCCTAATGTACTATTGTCAAACTTAAATTCGCAGTAAAAGAAGTATGACTGTATTCCAAAAGAGCGGGCAAATGTTTTCGAATTAATTGTAGAATTTTACTTCAATATCATAATTCTTAAGGGAATCTTATATAGAGAAACATTCACAAAACATAATAGAGCAATACACTAACAAATTCAAACGACGATCAAATATTTACGAAGATTTATGAAAATAACGAAAAGTCTAATTTTCCTAAACTTCAATCCAAAGAAAAACTTACAAACAGCCTAACAATACTCTATTCTAAGACAGTTCACAATTTCACATCGCACCGCAGCGGATTCGAAACCCTCGGCTCGTTTCCATGTGCAGCGTTTCCACACTTCTACCTACTCACAAGATAGCAGAATAAGGCCCCAGTAGTCAAACAAAAAAAAAAGAGAATCACATCACGTATACACATAGAAGGAAAATCGGCCTGTTGCAACGATTCAAGCTCTCCTATAACGCGTGTGTGACTCAACGAATTCGTGGGAATCGCGCGAACCGGTTTGCCGAGAAAGAGAGAACTATACTCGCGCTTGCACGGCCGGCTTTTGTATTTTTGCCCTGTCCGCGAGATATATTTATGGTATACGGACACGTTTACGTTGATATACATATATACACGAGCCGCCTGCTTCGCGAGAGGTTAGGTCGCGACTTTCCTCGCTCCCGCTTCCGCCTGCGCGCGATTTTCTCGGCCGAGGCCGCAACCTTTACCCATATATACATATGTATGCATTTGAGCGTGTATATATATATATGAAGAGAGACAGACAACAACGCGCGCAGGATGCGCCAAGTCGTCGTCCCCTACTCCCCCCACCCCCGCGATAAAGTGAAAATGCTCTTCTGATGTTCTGCGTTCATTGATTGGCTGAGCAGGGCTTTGAACTGTTATTTTTTCCTCGTGTGCTTTCACAGTTTCTTTCGGTACTTTATGGGTGACACTAAGAGGATTAAAGGGCGCTCGTTAGTTCTTTTTTTTTCTTTTCAATTTAATATTTCAAAGGCATAAATTATCAGACTTACAATTTTTTTAGTAATTCGCATACAGCACGTGCTTTTAACCTATAGAAGTATTTACGTTCTTACGACATCAATATTGAGATTGAGAATTCAATTTTGTAAAAAAGCGAAATAATGATTTGCAAAATTCTAGCCGTATAAAGCGTCAACTTATCTGATAGTAAATTTTCAATCCTTATCTAATAATGCAGTATTTTTATGCGGGGCAATCATGTGCATGATTATTCTGTTTGAATACTCCCAGACCATATATTATAAGTGTGGATTATAAGAAACAAAAATAATTGCACCTCGGCACCTGTGCCGTAAGAAATATCTAATTAGCAAGAATGAATGTATGAATGACCGTTATCAATCGATTTTAATATTGCAGAATATTTTCTAAGTATAGTCAATAGACGAAAAAGCACTTGCGATATTTCCAGATTCTGTTAGAAAGGGGAAGAACAGATTTTGAAGGCTTATCATCGAACACGTGATAGGAAAGTTAGAAAGAGCACTTTATCCTTGTTAAAAATAGTCTCTTCGCTTCACGAGCATTGTCGTATTGACTTGGTGATCGTGAATCATGATTCATGATGCAACACGGTTGCTGTTATTATTCAATAATTATCGAAAGTTATAAGTTATCGAAAATGAAAAGTTAAAAAACGAAACCTACAATTGTTCGCTTGAATCGTTACCTTGCCACTAAACACTAACATTTATATTCAGATTAACTCCATAGAAAAGTTTTGCACCTCTGAATACCTCTGAAATTTAGAACAGAACATGTGCATAAAAAAAAGACGAGACCCTGAAACCCGTCGGTCGACTAATACAGGCGAATCTCGCATCCTCTTCCTAACCACGTTAGCAACGCCGTCGCACCAACATTCATAAAATTCTAAACTTTCTCGGAAGCTAAATAAATTATTTCTAATCTTCACTCTAATCTTATTTGGCAATTAAAAAATTTCCAAAAACGAACTCGTTCTAAAGAAAAAACAAAGTCTCAGATTCCATGAAAAATCTTCCACTGTTGCCCCCTCCCCCTTTTCCACAAAAATCTCGCACAGCACACATCAGACATCCTCTAACCACTCCTGTACACAAAGAACAAAAATCAAAACCAACAGAGCACTTTTTACCTTCCTCTCCATCAGCATCGTAACGTAAAGCCTCGAGAAATCGAAAAACCGCATCTTCGCACTTCTCTATACACGTATACTTATACATACACAAAAAGCAAAACAAACACAAGCATCTATAGGTATATAACCTTTCCCCCGCGAACGGCGGCGTCGCCCGTTCGAGGTTATGTCTTACCTATACTTCCAGACGCGCATACAAAGCCTGTATAAGTACACTCGACGCTACGAATCCTTACCTCGCAACTTTTTCCTCCAGGAAATCTTGACCTCTGCGTCAAACACTGCTATATACTGTACTGCACAAACACACACTCGGATGCTTCCTCACCTTCGCGAGACTCGCGCGCGAATGAACAGGAGCTGACGCCGCCATGAGCTGCAGCTTTATAGATGAAAAAGGTTATCTTTTTGCTGACGTATCGGCCGATTATTAACTGTCTCGCGAGCGCCTCGCGGCGCCCGCTACTACTCCACATCTGCGCCGGATCTGGAGTATCTCGAATCTCGACTACGGAGATTACCTTCCCCCACTGTTCCGCCACTTGTTCTCTCTCTTTCTACTCTGTCGCGCTCTTTTGTTTTCCTCGTCGTTTTCGTCTCTATATACATACACATTTTCGTGTGTGTTTTTTTGAATGCAGTCAAGCGCTGCCCTATCTTGATTTTAGTATTTTATTATGTTGTGGATGTGGACTACGATGCCGAAATTATTAGTGATTATTTTTTTGAAACGTTTCCCATGGTTTTGTGAGTTTTCTTTTTTACTAAAAAAAACCTTAAAATGCGTCCTTGCTTTACTCCCAACAAAATTAATCTATTCTGTTAAAATTTATAAAAAAGAATTGTGTTCGAATCAGTTGAACTAATGCAGACAATATTTTATTTGTTTTACAGATGTAACATGTAAGCCAGCAATACTCAACAAAGACAACCCAGAAATTGCTTCGGGATTTCTCTGAGACTTGGCTGTCCAGGTCGATAGCTGAAATTTTCAGAAGCAGAGTTCGAGCTGGATAGTTTAAGTTGGTGATAACCATGTCTGATAACAACAAATCAATGGAAATGGATCAATCACAGGGTCAAGCCCAGCAGCAAAACCAGAATCAGCAATCGCAGCAGATGATAATAACCACCCACGAGATGCAGCAAAATGTGCAGCAACAGCAGGCTCAACAGCAGCAGCAACAACAGCAGCAAAATCAGGCCCAACAGCAGAACCAACAACAGGCGAATGGCCCACAGAAGCTGCAGACACAGGTCCAAGTCCAGCCGCAGGTGGCAGCTATAATGCCGCAGCAGCATGTACTTTACTTTTTTGTTACTCCTTTCTTCTTCATCTTTTCTTTTCTTTGGATTCTCAAAGTGCCTAACAGTGATTTTTTCAGTCTTGGTTGCACTAGATACTGAGATACGTAACTTTTGTATGGCTTGATTTTTGTATAAATTTTTGTGCATGGGACTAACAATGCTCTATGATTATTTTATCTCTTTCTGAAATTATTAAACAAGTTGAAAACATCTATTACTCATGATCCGTAATTGTTTTACCAATTGGTTTAAAATAAATTTTTACTAATTCGTGTAATTATGCTTCCAGTTTTCTAGTATATTGTATTTTAAAACTCTTCAGCTAATTTATAATATTTAATTAAAATATAATTATATATTCCAAGTTTGTAATGAGCTCTAAACCTTGTCCGTAATTAAAAAATTAATAGTTGATCAGTAGTAGACTAACACAATAAAGCAGTAATCTAACAGCACCTAAGAAAAATAAACTGTTTGAGACTTTTAGAGAACTTTAATTTTGAAAATTGAATCTTGTTCGTTTGTTTAAGATTTTAAATCACCTATTAGTTCACCGATTGAATACAAAAACAAACTGACGATTCAATAGCTTTTCACCAATGTTCCCAGACCTTAGACTTTCCATACTAACTTAATAAAGTTGCAGGACGCCGTGGCAGTGTCAATGCAGCACCAGCAGCAGAGCGTCGGTGGCGTGTCGATGACGCTGTCAGGTCAGCAGGGAGCCGCGACCATCACGACAATGGCAGCCCATCCACAAGCCGTCCAGGTGATCCAGCAACCCATGCAGAACCAGTATCATTTACAGCAGCTGTATAATGCCCAGGGCACGCCTATTATCATGCCAGGAAATCTTCTAGCTCATTCAGCTGGCCTTAATCCTTCACCAATTCAGGTATTGTCTATGTTTCATTTACTGCATCAGCTTTAAAAAAAAACCAAAAGGTCTTTACTAATATTCTATTACTTCTCGACATTCACAGGTGCAGTTCAACAACATAGCCGGTAAACCCTTCCAGACAGGTGCACAACTAGCACCTCACATGTTGACGACAGCTTCTACTGGTCAAGGTGGTACTCACCCAGGTGCAGGTGGAAAAGTCCAGGGCTTTCCTGCGGGTTACATACCGGTGCCAACATCGGCGACGCCTGGAGGTGGCCAAACTCTTGTCTTCGGTCAGCTCGAGGTGCTACCACAGCATCAGACCTCCATGTCCCAGCAGCAACAACAGCAGGGCAACAACAAGAACGATCAAGTACAAAAAGTAATTGAAATTAATTAATTGTTTTCCTCGGTAAATTGAAAAAAAAATAAGAATGCTTATTAATATGTCGTATCATTTCAGTACACTACATGTACGGCTGGTGCGCCATCGGGTCAGAATCGCGGTATGCAGTTTGCCCCCTGGCAATTTGCCCAGGGTATCTGGACTGGTCTTCAGCCGCAGACTCTGCTCACAGCAGCGCCAAACCAAATCTTCATCCGGGATCCATCGCAACCCGACATGTTATTCCAGAGCCCACAACCCATCCAGACTCACAATGGTAAGTCCTGGTAACAATAATATTCTCGTCATCCGTTATGATTTATCAACTCACTAATTTGTTGATAATTTCATAGCTCTGGCAGCCCAGCAACAGATCCAAAGTGTTCAGCAACTCGCCACGACGGGCGGCAAGCCTCGAGTAATGAATATTCAGCAACAGCAACAGACGAACAAACAAGGGGTTGTAAGCCAGCGTCCACTGAGCATCTTGCCATCGTCCTTACAAGGTGTCCAGGCAGCGAATATCAGGCCCGCGAGTTCTGTATCAACTCAGACGAATCACGGGGTCCAAGCCACGGTACACGCACAGGTAGGTTGACGTACAGTCGGCACCATCTGCTCGTCTTTTGTGTTTTTCGTCGTTCGATTCTGTCGTTGTTGATGGGTTTTCATTGTTTTCTTGGCTTCGTTCAGTTTTTGCTCCGTCAAATATCACGGGAGGCGTGAGTCTGTATGCATAGAAATAATCTTGCGATTCAAGTTTCAATGCTAAAAGTTATTAATCAGTATCGAAAACTGAACTGCAAGACTCGGCAAAGAATTATTCGTCCAAAAAAAAGAAAAAGAAAAAACAATAGCAACGATACGGGTTAATGCGACAGAGATCCAAAAAAGAACGAGAGTAAAAAAGAAAGAGAGTCGGGTGTATAAGGAAAGGATATGTGAGGGCCAGCTTGTTTATGTTTTTTCGTTTTTGTTTTTCTTCACCGTCACACAATCGACAGAGCGGCAAAGGAGGTGGCGGCACGGGCAAAGGCCGGGGCAAGCCGGTGGTTCGCACAAGTCCCGGGCCTAACGCCATCAACGTAACGGTGACAAAGGCCGGCGCCGGCGGCGGCAATACGTCCAGCTCTACGAGCAATCAAACGCAGACAGCGAAAAATCAAGCCGCGGCCGCCGCCGCTGCGGTTCAGCACGCGACGATGATAATGCAGGGCCAGCAGCCCGGTGGTAACGCCGGCGCGCAAAACGGCCCACCTAACGGCAAAATGCTCGTAGCCACGAGCACAGCTTCTGCGCAACCACCCGGCTCGCCAATGACCGCCCAAGACAAGCAAACATTCGGACAGCAACAAAACAAACAAAACGTTATGCAATCACCTCAGCAGCAAGCCCAGGCTCAGCAGCAAGCTCAGGCCCAGCAGCAAGCGCAGCAGCAAGCACAACAGCAGCAGCAACAACAACAACAGGCCCAGGCTCAGGCTCAGGCCCAGCAAGTTGCGGCAGCTCAGCAGCAAGCTCAGCAGCAAGCTCAACTGCAGGCGGCCCAGCAGCAACAGCAACAACAGATTCAGCATATCTACATACAGCAGCATCTGCAGCAGCAGTTGCAGCAACAGTACCAGCAGGCCCAGCAGGGACAGCAACAGATACAGCCTAAACCTCTCATGGGTGAGTTTGTTAGGAAATAACATTCTGGTTAATCTTGGCAGAAGACATTTCGGATTTCGTCATTTCATGAGAAAGCTCCTAGAAACTGAAAAATGTATGCGAATAGAATTAAAAATTGTATACTAATTATGTTTCAAGATGCAGGTGCGGTTAGTTTGTCATTTTTCTTTTAAAAAAGTCACAGTTCACTTTCCAAAAAAGAAAAGGAAATTTACCTACGCACATCAACCGCGGTGAGCAAGCGGTAAACTTTCTCGAGAGGCAAACTCAGGTAGCGTCGTAAAACGCGCTTCGGTCGGGGTCAGATATACGCGCGCGACGTCGTAAAAACGGACGGTCAACGAGCGCATAAGCCTCCGCTGCAGCTGTTTAATTGCCGGCGATTATCGTCGGGGCGATGCGCTCTGTTGAAAGAGTTTTCAATATATCGAGGGCTTGTTTATAACTTTATGATTTTGAAGTATAATTTATAGCAGAGATAGACAGAGCTGTAAAATCGTGAGGGATTATAATATAGCGTCCGGCTGAAATTGCAATGATGTAGGTATAAATTATAGAGACTCTGAGACGCGTTTGTAATGACTGCGGCACGTTTCAGTTAAATTGATCGAGTCCGAGAAGCTTTATATTTATTGAGAATGTGCGATAGAGGATCTCGTTGTTCTGACTAGTTGATAACGCGGTGTCGACCGCGAAAGTATTAGCTGATATATACTGTGTACTTGTGCAAAGATTCATTCGATTTTTTTTAACAATACGATCGATTTTGATGGAATTTAAATTGTTGAAATTATGCAAAAATTGTTTGAAATCATGGTAAAATTACTTTCTCATAGCGCAATTAAAAGAAAATAATACCTCTTCATTAATACAACAGGTATGGCAGTGCAACAGTCGCCACAGCAACAGCAGCAGCAGAACATGGTCCTCGGCGGCGAGCGACCGATAATGCCAGTAGTCTCGATCAACCCTGCCCTGATCGGTAACCAAATCGTCGGTGGTGCTCACCAGCTCCAAGCCTTACCTATCGTTAGTCAACCCACGGATCAACTTCAGGCCGCTGCGGCAGCGGCAGCTGCCCAACAACAGATGCAGCATCAACTTCAGCAACAGCAACAGGCACAGCAAGCGACTCCGAGCGAACAGGCACCCAGTATGCCGATGCTGGTGACATCACCCGAGAGAGCCGCATCTGGTCAGGTCGAGTTGCAGATGATGCAACAGCCTCCAGTACCACCCGGAACACCACTCGCAGCGGCTATCGAAGATGCCGCCAAGTTGGGCACGCCG
This sequence comes from Cecidostiba fungosa, assembly GCA_900474305.1. Lineage (NCBI taxonomy): Eukaryota > Metazoa > Arthropoda > Insecta > Hymenoptera > Pteromalidae > Cecidostiba > Cecidostiba fungosa. The sequence continues at coordinate 11,162 of UCOJ01002110.1, forward strand.
TTGAAGAAAGATGGCACGGAAGATTCGAACATGGATACGTCGAATGCTAATGGTTAGTTCGTTAGACTAAACCGATACCTGTTTAATTTTGTGTATTTTTTATATTTTCATTCGAGAGCCATAGATTGAATTTTATCTAGTTGTGAAGTGACGTGAAGATCGCGAGCTAAATTCTTACATTAAAAAAAAAGAAAAGAATATGACAATGGGTTCTAATCCAAATTATCAAAGATGTACATTTAGAAAGAAAACTTACAAATTCTTTTATGTCATTGCAGATGTCGATCAGAGGAATAGCGTAAAGGACGAAAATCACGATTCTTCAATAAAGCCCGAAGACAAAACGAGCAGTAATCCGCTGATAAATCTAGCAAATACCGTCAACTCGATAACGAATGGTAACATCGGCGAAGAAACCACGGTCTTAGAGTCGCTGCCGACGACAGTCAGCAGCAAACAGGTGCCACCAAAAGCGATGGTCAAACCTCAGGTGCTCACACATGTTATCGAAGGTTTCGTTATACAAGAAGGTATGACTTGTTTTTAAAAACTGATTAATGCGACAGTCATGATTTGAAATTCGAGTATTAAAATAAACAATTATTGTCTACAGCTTCGGAACCCTTCGCTGTAAATCGATCGTCGCTCAATGGATCAATGAACCAGGAAGCGAACAATATCAGTAGAAATAATTCTGCGGACAAAGAGAATCACGAGGAACCGCCAAACAAAAGTAAGCTTTTTGTTTGGATATATACGTTATTAATGTTGTATGTTATAATGCATTTTACTAACGTGCAAGTTTTTTTTATTCAGGAAAGAAAAATGTCAATTACAACGCAGACGGAGACGGTATTCAAGGTGGAAAATGCGAGGCTTGCGGTAATACCTTGGATGAGACAAATGTAAAACTCAAGAAGGACAAGAGATTCTGTTCAACTATTTGTGCTAAATCGTGAGTATTTTGCTCTGATGAATTATCATTTTAAATAACTAAACATCCAAGATTTATCATGATAATAAATTTTCGACTTTTTATTCTCTCCAGGAAAAAGAAGGAGATTCGGGAAGGCAATGACAAGCAATGGACTGACATAGAAATTGACGTTAAGAACGATAACGACGCGATAAAAAAGAATGGAGAAGATAAGTCACTTGCTAGTCTAGCTAACATTGCGGCAATAGAAGATGCTCTACCGAAGATCAATCCTGTCAAATGGACGGTACGTATTTTAATTTGATATGCTTATAAACGAAAATGTCATCTGTGAAACAAAATTGTACTTAAATAGTTTATCGTTGCTATTTTCAGGTTGGCGAGGTCTGCGACTTTATTCGTAATCTACCTGGCTGTGCTGACTACGCGGAGGACTTTGCAATCCAGGAGATAGATGGTCAGGCCTTGATGCTACTCAAAGAAGACCATCTCATGTCTGCCATGAGCATCAAGCTTGGTCCAGCCTTGAAGATTGTCGCGAAAATCGATTCTATGAGGATGGACTCGACGACGGGCCCGACGCCTGTAGCTGGTGGTCCCGTTTAGAATTTGCGAATACCGGGAGTGTGCGAAGTAATCAGTTGATAAAAGATTTCACCTAATTAAGGATTGACTCGGAAATCAATCAACAACGAAGTACTTAACACATCGATACATCACTGTGGCCAATACAAGCTATACAGTAATATTGTATCAATGAGCAAGATGTTCAATAAAAAGACTCTTTAGTGGCGTTACAAATATGTCGGATCAATCGGATTTATCAGTGTTTGTAATCATCGATAGAGCGTTATGAATATTGCGCACTCCCAGATTAAATGTAAATTGAAGAATTTCCGCATAAAGAGATTAAACGTGATAGAAAAAACTGTATATTGTTAAGTGCGTAATTTCAACATTTCAGTGTCGTTCGAAATGATAATGAAAAATAAGAAGTGTCGAAGTCTTCATAACAAAGTTATATAGAGGGTATGTGCAAGTTATTGTTTCTTTATCCAAGAAAAAGAAAATAAATGACTCTTATTTAAGTGTATGAGTGAGAGCTAGTGCAAACATTCCGCTATATTATATTTCGATGTGGAACAGACTTTAGGTCTATGTAATATATTTATTTTGTATTTCGAAAGCTACGATTTCGACCGTGTAAATAGTACGAAAGTACAGCGTATTTTACAGTTCTAAAATATTATTTTATAAAGCTGTATACATGATACACATATGCCACATATGTAATAAAAACATCTTAAACATACTCAAAGCTATTTTTTTACCTGATCAAGGTTTGCTTTGGATAAGACTATTTATAAGGAAAAATCTTGTAAAGAAAAATAAAACCTCATTTATCGCTCTAATACGTAAGAAATTATTAGCATTGTAAATTATAAAGACGAATAATTTAGGTGCAATAATTTATATAAATCTTTTTAAAAAAGGCGAATTAGATTAGTTTTGGTTCAAGTAAAACTTTGATCATATAAAAAAAGGAAAATCGGAAAATACACTTGTATTTTAATAAATAAGTGTACATATTAGAACTAAGATGTTTATTTAAATACAAATTTTATAATGTAAAATTAAGCTATTTAGCCATGGCTATTCCATGCACTATCGTAATCATTATGCATTTCCAACTTGCAAGAAATAATATGCTGTTTGAAAGAATCGTACTATTTTCACATTAAACAAAAATTATTCTAAAAATCGGAAGTTGTAAACAATAAGAAAATATGAATATGTATCAATCAATAAGTTTGAGTTATTATATTTGTAAAAATTGAAATTACTAATTTTTTTGATATAAGAAAATACCATTTCTATGCAATTTGGAATAAATGAAAATCTATAAATGCAAAAAATAAATATTTTTATTCAATTCCCTTACTCTATATCTATAATTGAATCCGGATTCTTAAATCAAGATAAACATGGAAATTTAATTTTTGGCATTTTATGTAATGCATACACTATGAAGTCAATACGCATGTTGTTTTTCTATTTAAATCTTATTCAATTTTTTTCTATTTGATTGCTAAGATTTAAAAGAATTCAATCCGATGTTGCTTTCAGATGTTTTACTATTTAAGATATTGTTTACAAAAAAATAAATGTTTGATTAATTACAGAATTTAAATAAATTAACAATAATTTAAATATCAACAATTTTTTCTATTTCACATACATAAATACAAAAGTATACATACAGATGTATGTACAGAAGGTAATTCAGTATAAATGAAACAAAATACGTTATCCTAGAATAAAAAGTAACTAAAGTTTGTACATATAAGTATTATTTCAAGATTTTAGCTTCATCGCGTAACATTCTACCCTCTTTCAAAAGTTCTTCCTTAAAACGCTCTTCTACCTCCTTCTTGATAGGTTTCACGTGAACAAAATAATTCCAGAGTTGGTATCCTAAGAACCCTGAGGCTGTAACTGTGACTGCAAGACACGTACTAACCCACAGTTGATGTGCCAAATCGTATATCTGATTCTTGGCTCGTTTGTTCAGCATTTTGTTTTGATAGTTAGTACTTGCTAAAAAGAAAATTAAAATGAATATTTTAAAATAATGTTGAAGCAAGACTTTGACAACAACCAATGTTTGTCATGATCCAAATGATGAACTGTACAAATTCTTTATCATATACTAATTACATTGAAGAATATTCAAAGTGATATTATCTACTATACAACAACTAACAGCTATTTCATGAAATCATGTAATGCTCACCTTCAATAGTTTAAAATCAATTAAAAGAAGATCTTTTTAGAAGAATCGAGTGTAGTTTATATTACTTAAAAAGACATCATTATTTTCTTGATAAAAAAGAAACTCGACACAATTTACACTCAATTTTGCAGCTCAACGGGTGATCCTAACCTCAAACTTTATTTTGAAAGAGCAAGATAGGCAAGAAGCCACATCAGGCTCGGACTGATCAGAAATCAGATGGATATACCTATATCGGTGCGCCACTGTGCGCCACAGTCCCCACAGAAGAGAAATATAAGCTGCGCCACCGACGTTGGCCGAACTTCGCACTGGGGGTTATTATATATTGTAAAGTCACGTGATATATGCAGTGGCAAATAAGAAAAAAATATCAAAAATTTGCTAAATTCGATTAATTTCTTTAGATTTCAGCTAAAGTTAAAATCTAAAGAAATTTAAGTAAATATAATTAAAAACATACCTTTTACAAGGTAAAATGTTAGCAACTATAAATTATTATTCCATCTAGTGTAAAATTGTTTGTTATATAATAAGAATTAAAAAATTGAATAAACGCCAACGAAGGTAGGGAAATCAGTTTTTAAAATGTCTACTATTACAGATTAGCAGATAAGGTAAAATTAATGAACTATTATCAAAACGTGACGCGAATCAAGTAGTGGTGAAAATCGAAATCGATGATAAAAAC